>VXBC01007668.1:1448593-1612598 GCA_013399945.1 Ploceus nigricollis
GGGGAAGCGGCGGGGCCCGGCCCGGCCGCACCCCGCGCCGCGGAAGCTGGGCCCAGACCCAGACACGTCGGCTCTAGGAGAGGGCGGCTGCCTTCCGCCCCGGGCCCGGGCCGGGGGAAAGGAGGCTGAGGCCCTGCCGGGGCCCGTCCTGTCCTGCCTCGGGGCCTATGCTCTACCACGGCGCGTGGGGGGCCGGGGGAAATGAAGAAAAAGGGGAGCCGTGCCCGGTCCTCGCTGGGTTATCTTTTTTCCGGTGCCGGCCAAAAATGCCTCGGAGGTGCTGAGCAATCACGATGTGCACAGGGACATGGGAAAGGCATGGGAGTCCACTGCAGAGGCTCAAAAGATGTGACAGGTCCTGGAGACCACACGAGTCACGGGGATCATACTGTATCCATGGTTGGATAGTGGAGGGTGGAAAATTATACATCTGGTTTGCTTGACATCTCAACTTGGTCCCTTAACCCCATTTTGTAGAGGAAACCAGCTATATCTGATTTGACCTGAGCCTGCTGGAGACCACAATGCAGAGTTCCGGCTATCATTTAGAAGTAAATTCCATGAAGCTTTGTTAACAGGGTTAAAAATTGGCATATGGGACTCTGTGCCTTGGCAGGATGCTGCCTTCAGCTAAACCTTTAAAAATCTGGACATAAAGAGTTAAAGGTAATGCAAGCTAAGCTTCTGAAAACTAGGAGGTTAACAATATATTCTCAAACAATCTTAACTCAGCCCCTTGAAATTGGCAATACCCTGCCAGGGATTATATTGCAATTCCAATTATGTTTCACTTGCATTCACCGTTTTAAATTACATCTCTATGAACATTAATTGCTGCAGTATGGTTGTAAGTGCAGGAAATTAGAGGACTTCTGCTCCTGACTTCTTAGAACTTTCTCTTCCACGCCCCCCACCCCCCCCAAAAAAAACCACTGGTTATCCAAAAGCAGTGCATGAGAGAGGCAGCATAGATAATAGAATATATCCGACTTTCTACTTATGTCTTGTAGGTTATTTCAACAGCAGTAGACTGTAGTTTTCTTACCAGGGTTACTGTCAGCTGTGAGGTGCAATAGAGTAATAGGGGAGTTTCGTGATGAATGCAAAGCAGTGTAGGAAGCTCTGAGAACAAAGGTGAAGTAGATTAAAAATGTGGTAAAGGTGTAAAATTTAGCAAATGCAAGGCTGTAGATCTGATCTTCATAAGCATAACAGCTTGTGTTTGCATCAGCTCATCTCACCAGAGTTTACTTCAGCAAACACTTGTCAGGCCGTCTCATGCGGTCCCGAGAGTTCAGCAGTATCTGCAGGAGCAAGGTGCTGTTTCTGTGCTACAGATGTTTTTGAAGAGTATTTCAAAGCGGGCAGAGTTAAGGCACAGTACAAACTATTTTTTGGTGGTTGCAGCTTCTATTATTTTAAGTATGTCTCCCAGATTTTCAGAAGTTTTGTTTAGCAGAGGTAGGCATTCTAAATGGCCCATGTCTGTATTAACCTTTTGGGACATAGGATTTTTTTTTTTGTTTCAGAAAAACCTCAAACAGCTGTCCACTGTGCACCACAGCTCAACTTTCCTTTCACTGCTTTGAATGCCTTTGCAGCAATTACCTTAGCACAGTAGCTACATAGCTCAGCACCGTTCTGAGACACTGGACTAGTTCATAATACCTGGAAGCAGTACAGCCAGGTTGCTATAATAATCCACAAGACTAATGAGCCCTGCTGAGGATACGTGCAGCACTGCCCTCCAACATGGGCTGGTTCTTCCTCATCACTCCCCAGAGTCCCAAAAGAGGATCAAGCTTCAGTGAAAAACCTGTAGATGGAAGTTGCAGAAACAGTATGGGACTGACCGTGGAGGCAGCAAAAAAGGAGGCAGGGAGCTCAACACAGCAGTGCACAAGAGGGAAACTGGCAGGATTAAGTGTGGAACATTTCCTTCAGGTCATAGCCCTTCAACTAAATTCTTGTCTTAACTTTGGCAAATTGCTCCAGGTTAGAGCCAGAAAAGGACTTGGCTGGGCTGTGGTTTCTCAGGCAGAATTAACATGCACATGTTCTGTGTAAAACATGATCTGTATATCCAGTCCGTCCTGGGTCTCATGGATTCATTATAAAAGCTGTTGAAGATGCATATGTTACTATGTAAAGCACACGTCCAAGATTTTCAGGTGCATTGTAGCTGCTTCTGCAACACGTTGCCTCTTCCTAAATCTTGAACAAGATTCGGCCTCAGCAAAGTTTTCAGGCTAAATATGAGAACATGTCCTAAAAAACCCTTAGATTTTAAATTATCCAAGACTTCAGGTTTAACTTTTAGCTTGTCAGTATCTAGAAAAATCATTAGCTTCAGTTAGGAGCTGAAGCTTCTTAAAGACTCATGAATAAAAGTGTTGAAAAACCTGATTCCAAGAGTCCAGCCAAGTGTGCACAGAACTGCCTACAGGAACCAGTAGGATATGATAGGGCTAGCACTTGCCTCACCAAAATTGAAACTCCTTCTGTCTGCAGCACATCCATGCCAAGGTGCTAGGCAGGAACTCTCAATTATTTTCCAGGCCAGAACAGTACCCTTCCTCGGATGTTACCTCATCCTTCTGCCCGTTCCTTGTGAGGAAATGAACAAAATATTCAGGAGCCAAGGATTATTTTTGAGTAACATTATAAGTCAAGAAGAGAAGAACCTGAAAAGGTCACTGTAGTTTTCATGCCAAAGTACTAATTTGCAATGCATTTTGTGCTGTCCAATGAGCCCCTCCCAGGCCTGCATGGCTGCTCCCTCCCTTTTATTTTCCTTCCTCTTTAATGTCTGTCCTACGTCCAGAGGGTATTAGGAAAAAAAGGGACAGAAAACCTGGTGCAACGCAGCTTCTCTCTGGTTTGGGTTGCAGAAAGAAACAATCTACCAGAGAAAGATGACCTGCATAGTATGGAACATGTAACATGGAAGATTTTGACTTAAAATAGATAAATGTCCACCACAAGAAATTAAAAGCTTGCAGTGCATATTTTAATCAATCTGAACAAATGGCAATAAATCATATTTAATATAAAGCAATAACTACATAAATGTACACAGTTTCTTATCTCACATCTTCTCCAAATAAACATAATACATATCTCAGTTCTCATGTATTTCACACACCTTCATTCCACACCTGTTTTCCTTTCCTTCCACTTTTTTCCACCCACAAACATTGCTGACACATTCACTCATTCCTTAGGCACACCTATACCCATTAACTCTAAATTACATAAGCAGCTTTTCTTCATGTGCCCTCCCTTGCCATCTTCGGTGTTTATAATCACAGGTTCTACCTACATATCTCTGTTATACATTCTCTTATACCCAGGTTTTGAATGATATCACAACATTTTCCACAGAAAATGTAAATATTTCCCGCTGTAGGTTGTAGATAATAAGTTCTAATTTTATTGCTGTCCACAGCAAAAACCATTAACTCTGCATAAAATCCCAATCTCATTTTGGCTCTCCACTTCTTTCTTACAATAGCTGGAAAATGGCAACCAGTCAGAACTGATATCTCATTGTGTATAACAACAACTCCTTACCCATCTTCTAATTGTGAATACTTATTTGCAATTTATTTTCCATTTCCCAGGTATTCCACCCTCTGTGGGACCTTTGTACTGTCTTGACACGTAACAAAAAATTGTCACTTCTCTGGGATCATAGATGTCATCTGGAAGAGCAGAGCAAGTCTTCCTCATCATCATCCTTATGGCCATCTTTCACACTCATCCTGCAAGCTGGGGCTTGCTGCTCTTCCCATATCCAACAGATTAAAATCATAAGAGACAAGGACATAATTTCTCATTAGCTCTGCCCATTTGGGTCATTTATGTTTCCCACACATACATGTATGTGTATGCAAAAATAGAAATATAAATGCAAAGATAAATTAGAGGTAGAGAGGACACAGAAATAAGTACACACATATACATGTACACAAATACACAGCAAAATATGTTGTAAGGCCCATCTCTCCAAAGCAAACAGATCTGCACTCTGTCTATGACAAACTATTTTAGCTGGTTGAATGGCTTTGCTGCTGAGAAACCTATCTCAGGTGGAGGCTTTCCTTGGGCTGCCTTACAGAGATTTAAGCATCCTCCAGCATGGTGGAAACCATGGTGGCTGCCCTGCTTTTGCAGCCTTGAGCTGGTGTGGTGCCTGAAGTTCTTTCAGAAGGTTGCTGGGCAAAGCAGAGTTTTGATACTTGGGTTTATGTGGAACAAGGTGGGACATTGTCCCTTCCTGAGGGGTACTGATTGAGATGGTAGAGGAACTGGACAAGAACCAATCCCCAGGGATGACACAGGGTTCACAGATGGTGAAACAGATACAGATACAATGTGTAATAGGAAGGGTGATCAGCAGTCATCCATTTCAGAGGAACCAAAAAGTAGCAAACCCTCAACTCTCACTTGCTGTCAGCAGCCAAGAGCAGGGCTCCAGGAATAGAGGGCCTGTTGATGGTCATTCTCTGGCTCAGCTGTAGGTGTGAAGGGTGCCAGGAAGCAACACAGGAATGTAAAATCTCTGAGGGCTTTCAGGATGGGTTACACAGAAAGGAGCCATGTCTGTGTACATGTGAAGGAAGCAAGTTTTTCCCTCTATACATCGTGCAAATCTGACAATTTTCATGAGGTATTTCCACATGAAAAATAGACTGAAAATTCCAGATCAATGGGGGAAAAGAACCACAGAGGATAAGTCTGAATCTAACATGAAGTATTACTGAAAGACTTCACAAACAAGACTGTGTTATCAGGAGGCATTTATTCTGCAGCAACAAGTCATCTGAGAAAAGGACGAATAATCCTACGAGACTTTTGTAATCCTTAATATTTTTCCCCTCCTTCTTTTCTCCATAGTAATTCTACTTAACTGGAGTATGGAAGGTCTGTAGTTAGAGTCTTTGAGTCAGTAGTCCACATCCAACTGAAGAAATAAATAATAACAAGTTATTGTTTGGTGCTTCACTTCCTGGTAGGGAAATAACAAAGAGTTGCATTGCCATAGTGTATAGTGTGTGTAGATGACACGTGAGGTAGATGACAAAGAGGACAGTACATCTGGGCATGTTAAGAAAATACTCTCTTACATTATTTTTACTTCAAGCATTAAGGCTGTAGTTTGCCTTTGAATAAATGCAATTCAAATGCTTACATACTCACTGCAATGAAATGTATACGCTAATATTTTTTCCTCCTATCATTATGCCCATGAACCACTGAAATATGTATATAATATGCCTTTATAATGCACATTCAAAATTCTGTGGCATGCCAAAATTCTTATTTTATGACATTGATTTAATACACCAGATACAGGATGAATTATTGAACAGCGAATTTTAAATAAACCAAATTATGTAGAAATAGTAAGGTATGATACTCCTGGAGGCTTCACAGCTTAATAAGACTGTATTAGCTACAAAAAGAAAATTTATGAAATGTACAGAAGTTAGATATTAAACAACTATAGCAATGGATTTAAATATAGATCAATTCCCTAAGTGTGCAGGCCTGCTAACGTTCAGCTTACATATCCCTTTCTAATCTTGTCACCTACTTATTTGTCTCTGAAAGGCCTGGGATAAAGACAATGTGAATTTCTCTTTATCATTCCTAATATAACATTTCACTTGATTTATTTATCAGCTGTGAGTATTTTCTTCAAACAGCACAAGTGCTCTCCTCAGGAAATCCCAGTGCCCCATCACAAATCCCATTCTTTATGCCACACCTCTTCCTGCCAACTATTTAAATTCCTAGATTCAGCATTTTATCTCTTAAAACATTTCAGATGATTATAGCTATAAAAAATTGTTATTTTTTTTTTTCTCAGAGACACAAGGAGTTTTTCATGTGCCTTCCTGTGGTACAATCTGTCCCAGCCAATGTTCAAGTATGAGGCTTATCATGAAATGCTGTGTATAAATTGCACAATATTTTAAATTTCAGATTTTTAAAATTCTCTGTAGAGATCTGATGAGTTGTCAAGCTAGTTGAGTCAATATAATGTTCCTGCTCCAGCACACCACCACAGAGTGGGAGGGTAGGGGTAGTAGAGGTAGGGGGTAGTTACCCCACAGTGCCTCTCTCTCAACTGTCTTAACCCTGAATACCCACACACTTATTCTATTTGCAAATTTAAGCCTATTTCACTTAAGTGCTTTCCCAGACAACTATAAATAGTCTCTTGGAAGTGGTAATTAAGTCAGGACCACATTCACTCACAGGAATTTAACAGCTTCTCCTGGCAGAATGCAATTGTTTTTTCCTCCTCCATCCAGGTCTTTGCAATTGGCCACAGGGGACTTGGAATGCTTTAATGGTTCAAACCATTTGCAATATGATTGTATACTGGCACATTATTATTTGTTTTGCTTCATTATTCATGCTGCTATTAATTATTATTTAAAAAATAATGTGAAGAAACATATTAAGTCTGAGCTCAGACTTGTCATGTGCCCAAAATAAAATGGGATGGTGGAAGAGAGGGTGGAGCTACCCTAGAGGATCCAAAAGGCTGGAGGACAAGATGGTGGGTTCTAGGGAGAACCTGTGGAGATGTCAGCAGAGACAACCCCAGCATAGAAACATATATTTCAACTGGGATTACAGTTTAAGGCTTATTGTACTGTATACTAACTTCAGTGACTGCAATGACAATTTTGTGTTAATTGTATAATCATAAGTTGCTAGAAGCAACTTCACTACAAAAATGTGTTGAAGTTAGGTTGATTTTTTTTTCAAATTATAGATTAAACTTGGAGGAAAAAACTTATTTTACAGAATTTCATTTCACTTTATACTTAAAGTAAGGGAGAGTTATTTTTCCTGTTAGATTTAACAAAGAAACCTCTCATGCCAGCATTTTATACACCTGGTGGCCCAGCCCACTGCATTCTAGCTCTAACAGGAGGTGTTGTTTTGCCTCCTGACCTTGGAGCCAGCGTGGTGCTGTGCCACCCCATGGCAAGGAGGCCCCTTCCCTGCTGCTGGTGCTGCCCACCCCTTGGGCAGGGTGCTCGAGGGAAGGCCTGAAGACTGGTGTGTGTCTTGTGTCAGTTTGAAAGACAGTAAATGTAGTCACTGTCCCATATACAGCTCTTACAAAACAGAAACAGAGAACATTCTAGATAAATTACCATATATAGGCTTTATGCAGGATTCCCCAGCACATTTGCTCAGCGACTCCCAATTACTTCAACAACACTGGAGTGCTTGTTCTCACATTGACATCACCAGAGAGACATTTATTCCAACACAAGATGCTTGCTGTGCAGAATATGTCCAATTTTGTTTTACATAAGCACATTATTACAGTTCATTTTTCATTTTCATCGAAAGATGTCTATGGCGTTGCCTACTCTTAGGAGCAAAAAACAACGCAAAACAACCTCCCAGCAACACCCTTTTTTTTTTCTCCCATCTAAAATAAACATGCCAGCTCCCATGTGTTTCAGTAAGTATACATTCCAGTTCAGCAAGACGAGTATCCTTGGCAATGCGTGTTGTGATTTGGATACGGGAAACATAAATATATATACACACATATATAATACCTCTGAAACGTGAGGATGATTTTAGCAAGTCAAATCAAAGGCGATCCAGCCCAGCACTGTGTTTCTAACAGTGGCCACTCCCAGCTGCCCAAAGGAATTTAAGTACAAATCAGACATACAGTGACTTTTTTCAAGAACCGTCTTCCAATCTTCAGCGAATTCCAGCTCAGAATACTCTTGCCTAGAGCCAGTACCCCTGTATTCAACAGTTTCCAAGGGACTTTCTTTATTAAATTCATCAAATTGTTTTAGCATCTACAATATATATGCCAGATATCTTTATCTATACCTTGGAGAAGTACTATCTTTTGAACCTTTGTGCTGTTACCAGTTTGATACCTCCTACCTGTTGTACTAAAGGAAACTGTGATGATTTTCTGTCTTCTTCATGGAGATGCATCATATCTCCCATCCATCCTCATTGTGATGTGGTTTTGTGATATTCCCATCCTTATGGAGGAAGAAATCTAATCTTTATTTCTTGCAAATTGGACTGAAGTGATCACTGCCCATCATTCACCATGATGGCTGACCAACAAATTAGAAAACAGGGTTGGATAATAGTCCCCATTAGTCTGCCCTATCTGAAATAAGGGCAAAAATGTAATTTAATGGTTTATTTTGGCTTTCAGTCCATTTTTCATGTGCTGTGGATATGCACAGAAGTGCTGACTATCAGAAGAACCTCCAAAGGCTATATAAGTTCGGAAAAGCAGAATCCCTTACAGAATTCCTTACAGAATTCCCCAGTATGCCCAGATCAGAAAAATACAACCATAATACTATTATATTAATACTACAGGAGTATTACATTCGTAACTAGAAAGCTCCTCCTCTTATATAGCAGCCATCAATAATTTTTCAGGGATTTTTTTTTTTAGTTTAGTTTTTGTGTTGTTTTCATTTAAATTTTTTCTAGGCAGCACTGCCAACCCATTTGGATGTACATTTTTCTTTTAAGCCATCAGCCCTTGTAAAAATCAAGGTGATATTTTATAATCGTGTAACAGATCATTGTTAGATGTAGGATATATGTGCAAAGAATTTCTAATTTTTTTAAATTTCATGGAATCATTAATGTTGGAAAAGACCTCCAAGATCATCAAGTCCAATCTTTGACCAAAGTTTAAAACCAGCAAAATAAAAATAAACAAAATTATTTGGATGATTGTCCTTCAAAATTTTTGCCCTACATTATCCCCTAGTGAGTATCGCCTCACCAAAACTACCTAGACAAATTACCTAGGCAGACTTCAATGTGGTCTGAGAGCCCTTAAAGTTCACATATCCTCAAGTTCTTGTCAAATTTACATTAATGTTTAAATTTAAACTGATCCCCAGAGATTACATTTTAAATATAGGTGCATTAATATTTTCACTGGACACAAATAATATTAAGATATTAAGCAAAGTTTAAATGACCATATAGGCTGCTTAGATGTTTTTTCCCAGTGTTTAAAAACCTGTAATTAGTTTCCAAAATCTAAGATTTCTCAGCCCTTTGAAAGCCTTGTAAAACAAAGGCTCTTTTTCTTTATTTTACCTTTATTATAGGAAAAGCAGCAAGCTTCTGTAATGCCTAGTATTGTAATAACCATATTGCTATACTTGGTATAGCAATAATACAGCCTAAGAAAAGCATCTGCTGAGCTTACAATATTGAATTAAGACCAGTGTCCAGCAATGAGCTTTTGTCACTAAACACAGCAATCTGGCACAAGGTTAAAAATCTATGATTTTATTCAATGCCTCATTATAAAAATCCTTATGTCAAAATCAGCACCCTCCGAACAGTTTGATGCTGGAGAGATCTGTGCAGTTACTCCTTGTGTCATGTAAATATTACTCTGCAGATTTGGTGATTTGATCTGACTCCAAATAGAAATAACTTATTTTCTGTGCTCCTCTAACAAAGTCAATGTATTTTCCTCTCTATTGACGCTACTCTTGCTTAGGAAACTCTGAATTTTTATAACTGAGTTACACACCATGAATTGCCTAAGCAGATAATGAAGATAAAGATACTACCCTTTGGTTTTCTCTGTTATAAATGACTGTTGTCATATACCTGTTATAAATGTGTCCATCATCACAAAGAATGAAGAATTTTGTGGCAAAGACAGGGCTGCAATCCAGTTCTCCGAGACAGGAAGCAGCTGATTTAATCACGAAACTTTCTCTTAGCACAGTGTCTTGCCTCATGTACTAAACACTTGCAGGTTTTGGGACACAGAAGGGAAAAAGGCAAAGTCCTACGAAAATCAAAGTTGAAAGGTTTAAAATGACACTGAGTATGCAGGTGAAGAGACCTTCCTGTATGACCAGCACTGAGCAATGCCACTGACAACAGACTGCAGGTCTAAGGGTTGCATGTGTTTCCTTCACAAATGCTGACACTGAGATTGCCAGAGGGAAATTTCCACGGGGTAAAGTTGAGGGACTGCTTCTTTTTCCTTTTAACAGTTGCCAGCATCCTGCAGACATCCAATGGAATGACGGAAGGGAGGCTGCCATGCCCGGCTTCCATGCTTGGCTGTCCTAAAGATGCCTACTAAATGATTCCTTGGCTTGTAGGTCTCAGAAACCACTTCTGCCAATAACTGACACAACTGGGAGAGAACAAATCTGTAGGCCATTAAATGTTTCCTGGAATTAAATCAATATAAAAACCAAACCAAATCATAAAAAATTCAAAATGGAATAGTATGTATGATGTGCCTTAAGTCTGGTGAGACATTATTTTAATCTATGCCTGAATTGATTATAGATTATTCTGTTTTAATTTCATCATCAGACCTGATAAGACAATAGAGATGCCACATAGAGGGGGGGAAAAAAGGAAAATGAAAGCAAAAAAGAAAGCATTAATTGATGATGCTTTTCAGAATGTTATAATTGTGTGCATGAAAGCTTTGGTAGTTCATTGGATCATCCTGTTGCCATCCACCTGACACACGTTATTAGTATGCACTTTTCTATAACCACCAGCTCTGCAAAAGTTTTGGTCAGCATGTTTAGGATGTCCTATTAAAGGAAAATCTAGAAAATGAGCAATGACTACTTCAGGTGTTGTTCTCTTTTCTGTTGTGAGTTTCTGTTTCTTTCTTCACTGTGGTTGTCAACATTATCGCGAAGTCACAGCCCTGCACTGTACAAAAGATGTCCCTTGAAGCAGAGGTCAGTGGTATGCTTTAGGACTGAAATAAAATGTTTTTCCTTTGGCTGGAAAAACTTATAAATGGCATTTTCCTTTCCACAGTGGTTATTCCAACATGTTTTTTTTTTTTCCTATGAGACAGTCTGTAGATGAACTAGGTTAACAGCAGCTAATTTTCCTAATATCATTACCCTTTGGGAGTACCATTTTACTAGAAGTAAAATAAGATATAAACCTCCCCCCTAGCAACATCATTATTTATTACCACTCTATTAATAGATTCTGTAACTTGTTTCTATTAACAAAAGATATGACTGCATATTTGGCAGTGACTCTCTTGATATCAAGGCAAAAAGTCACAAGATTAGAATCATATTTTCTCAATAACGCTTTCTAACAATAGACAGAATTCACACTAAAAAGCATCTTGCTAAGAATAGATGGAATTATTGTGTTAAAAAGGTGTTTTTGTGTAAAAATGCTTCATGTACAATGGAAAAAATTCCAATAATTTTGGCTGGAAGGCTACGACAATTTGTGACAAAAAGAAAGTGATGCTGTCACAAGTGCAGAAAAATGCTTTAGCTCTGCTAGGGTGCTCCTTCTCTGCTCACTCCCACTGTTTCACACTCTTTTGGAAGAACTTAACTTTTTAAAACTTTGCAATTCTTTGGTAGTTGCCTGTCTCCTACATTTAAAAAATGTAGTTGTGAGCATCATACCTGAAGGAAAATTGAGATTACTTTGCATTGGCATCATTTTTTTTTCTGAATGTGTATCATCCCAGTGTAACTTGTCTTGAAGTGGAGGAGTGCTTCAGTAACATCTTCAAAGCTACCCCACTAATCTTTGAAACACCATTTGATAATACCTGCACAAAGTCAAACTGAAGTTAGACTGACAGTGTGCTGACTGTGTGTAATACTGGCTAATACTGTATCACACTTTATACATTGGCTTTTCAAGTTCCTTCTTCAGCAGAACAGGCTCCTACCATTCTTAAATACTAGAACATAATTGGAATAATTAGCAATCACAGTTTCTTCATTCTCATTTTTAGCATCCCCTTTTTACATGGGAGAATAAAAGTCCAGTGTTTTCAGTTTAGAGCTATACTGTATTTTTCAATGATGCCATAAATCACATAATCCCATTGAAAGTAATATGAGACAGGACAGTCCCTTTTTAGGGTGTAGTCAACATATGTGGAACGTCCATGTCTCACATCATGTGAAGATGTGACTTGAACCAATCACTCCTTGTCACAGTTGTTAAATCCTAACCAAAGGGAACAGGATCAGCTCCAGCTGCAGTGATGCCACACTGAATAAAGCACCCTCTGGCTAGAGCCTCTTACCCACACCATGCAGAAAGGCCACACTCCCTGCTGACACATTCCCTCCTCCTTCCCTTTACCTTGTGTCCCACTGCTGAGGTGGGGAACCAAAAGCTGGGCAGTGCCATTGGGGGTGCGAGAGCTGCAAAATGTGGGTCAGCACCGGATGGTGAATCTCATTCCCAGTGGGTCAGTGAACTGAAAGCACGGAGGCCTGACTTTTCTCTAGTAAGTCTTTGACCTGCCAAAGCAGCAAAATGTAACAATCACTGTGATTTTAGAGAAATGTAAAGTCTACCATAGAAGAATGGATATCTTTTATTAATACATTCATATTTAGATGTATTTTTTTAAATGCTTTCTTAATTTTATTTTGGACTTCTCTACCCCTAAGTTTGAAGTGATTTAATGAAATCTGTTCCTGTGAGGTCAACCTAAATGTGTAGATTTGAGTGTAGACAGGGCCTTAGCATCAGAAGTCCTGCTACATTTTACAGTTTATAGGAAGGTTAAATTTAAAAGCTGATGGGAAGGTTAAATTTAAAATTGTTCCAGAGGGCACAACTTCAGATGACAGCTTAATTCCCTTTTTCCACAAATCACTCTGGTTTTTTTCATGCAAATTTCTTAGTCTTCAATATCTTTTCTCATCATGTGGGAAAAGCACTCCTGCATTTCAAAATCCATACAGATAATAGTTTGCAGCTTCAATCTTCAATTCCCATACTGGCCATAAAATGTAGAACTGCCTCTTTAAAAACAACAGCATTAAAAAAAAATCATACCTTGCAATGATTTCTATGTTCTTTCACATTTTCCTGCCACACTTCCTTTATTTTTGTCTGTCATTAGTTTAATTGTAATTTCATCTGGCTTAAGCATCTGTCACTTTGTTTATCTTTTCTGTACTATGCATACCAATGGCACTGCCTAAGTAACAGTACAAGTGTGTTTATGTTAATAACAACAGGCATACAAGGAATTGTTCTATGTCAGGTGCTATCTTACAGCATCCCTTTGAAAGAACAGATTACCAATGAACATTAACACCTGTTTTTTGCATTCTTTAGTAAATGACTAATGTTTATATACAAAGAGAAGGTGACCTCAGTCTCGAGCTGCAGCAGCTGGCAATCACACTGCCAAATCCCTGCACATGCTAGCTGGTTAGCAAAAACAAGTTTTGTTTTTGTGACTTCCAGCCGTCAGTTTTATTTGTTCTCAGCTAACTCAAATATTACCTATCCACACAGGATCACAGGCCAAAGTACTTCCTGCAACCAGCTGCTGGCACCGAGCATGCCCCACTGATCAATAATGAAGGTGCTGCGAGCACAGGATTTATCTCCACAGAAGACTTGGCTGGTTATCGAAGAAAGATCCTCTATGTAAGCCGCACAAAGCCGTACAGCTTCCCTAGAGGAGGAGCAAACCCGATTTCCTGCCTGGCTGGGATGGAGGGCAGGCGGAAAGGAGGAGGAAAGGAGGTACTTTCATTGTTTATAACAGAATAGAAATTCCAACTCGAAGAGACCAGAAGCAAAGGCCTGAGAAGGCATAATGACATTCCTCCTTCCTCACGTGTTCAAATCCAACTGGTTTTGAGAAACATCTTCATAAATACCTTCCAGGAGGAGAAGCTGAAAAGTATTCCTAATCTTCCCACAAAACATGCATAGAACATGAATGCATTTCTAGAGGGAAGAATATTTCATTGACATGAAAATCAAGGCAACACACTACATTAGATTCCACAGGCACCTCTAGTTCTTAGGGAAACAGATTTTCCATATTCTTACTCAAGCGATGTTGGAGGCAAAGATAGAGGTATGATTCACAAACCACAGCCTCCAGTTTGGCTGCTCCTGGTACTGCAGGTTAAGAGCCAGCACAGTAAGTAGCTGTCTGTCCAAAAGAAATTGGAAGGAAACATTCAGAAGTCTTTATGTAAACTAAACAGCCAAGGGATACTGATGGCAGCACTGAAGGAAAAACCAGCACAATAATTATCATCATTAATTGGCATACACATGCCACTTAAAAATAAACCAGTTTAATTACTAACACTGATTATGGGCATTTATTTCTTGGTTGCAAGAAAATAATTTTTTTTAATGTGTTTGCAGTATCACTTGCAGTCCTAAAAGTTGTTCAATAGGAACTTTACTTGCCCACTTACAGGGCATATGCATTTTGGTAACCAACTCATATTTGAAAATTATGAGCAAAGAATATAAATTTTACCTCTTTCATGGTTCTGTTTATTGTTTTAATTCTGTTTTTCACATTATGTGTTTTGTCGTCTTTCATATAATTATATTTACTGAAATCTGCCTATGTATAGATCTAAAATCTTTTCCCAGAATTCACATTAAGTTTCTTCTTTCCATCTCCATCTCTTTTTTTTGGAACCCAAACCAAGCTTGAAAATTCTCAGCCAGAAAAAATGTTTATGCTACTAGTCAGGGCACAACACATATCTGTGTAAATGCAAACACTCCCTCTTTCTGCACAGGATTGCAATTTTTGTCTGGCTTTGTACTTATTTATAAGAAAGCAAATTTATGGGTAGTGCTGATCCAAATGAGAGCTGTCATGGCATTTAAAGTAGATGTAGCACCATTCATTTTGAGGGTAGAGTAAGTTTTGCATATCTAGCTTTTGCCTTCTGTCTTAAGGATTACCTATTAATGTTACCTGCTAAAGAGTTTTTCTTTTCCACTCCAATTGAATTTTGATTTTTTCATTTAGATGAAATCCTGAAAGCTGGAATGGAAGACAACTTACATATTAGATGCCCAATACTGCCTTGCAGTCCAAGAAAAAGGAAAGCTTCTGGTCAAAAGCAATTGAGGATCAATTACCCATGAATGTTTTGAAAAATCCCATCCCAAACTGTCTGAGTACAGTATACTGTGCAGCTAGCCCCCTCTCCCAGCTTCCTTAAATCAGTGTGGAATGACACCAGCTCAAATAGTATGTGTTTAAATGACAGAGCAAAGGGCAACTTATAAGCTGTCTTTGATAGCTGTAAGATTTTTGCACCATCGTGTTATCTTAGTTCTGTAATATCTAATTATATAAATCCTTCTGGATGATTATCGTAGAGCTTAAAGTGGATTTTATACTCTGCCAGCCACATACCTTAATGACAGATTTAAAATCAGAGAGGATATTAAAAATCAGGTGTTTCCTACCTGGTCAAGGCTGTTTTTAGTTGTGTCTGTGGGAGAACCACAAGTTATTTTTAAATAAAAGGCTAGGTTTATTTTGTTTCCTTTCTATAAATTCTCCAAAGGAAGGAAGTCTTTACCAGAAGGCTCCTCAGGTTGGTTTCCTTTTACTGGCATAAGAGATGTCATTTGATGGTTTGAAACTGAATCCAAACATCTCATCACTGCCTGTCCAGGCCCTCCTCCAGATTAGCTTCATCAGACAGATTAAAATGTGAACCTGAAACATTCACAAGAGTTTGGCATGTGATACACACTGTTTCTCAGGACACGGTTTTTGTAATATCTGATCTCCTGAACTGTTGGAGATGTGAGAGGGCTGTTGAATGGAAATTACCAAACAATGTCAAGCACCAGGAAAATTAAAGAGAGAAAGGAGAAAAACCTCTCTGGCATTAGGGAAATGAGGTATTCAGAAGACAAAGAGTGTCTGCCGTAAAAACTGAAAAATAAAAAAGTCTTTTACAATAATCATAATTATTTTGCCACAGTAGTATAATTTAGTCATTAAAAAAGAGTAAAATAAGTAAAATACGTGTCTCCTTCATAGCTACATCAGTAAATTATCATGCCAGTCGCTGTCCCAGCTCAGACTGCAGCAGACCGTGGTCTATCATGTTGCCAAACTCAAATGCAGTTTTCACAAGAACTAAATAAGCATTAGGGTACAGTGCTGTTCCTGTGTTAGATCCACGCCTCTAAGCTTCATTCTCAGTGCAACAGAGTAGAAGCCTGGAAGTGTTATGTGTAATTCTGCCCCGTGATACACACATAGCAATACCATCTCATAAAATACAGGAACATTGGTTTTTCAAGTGACACTAACATCCTTTTGAATAGCAATGTTGGAACAGAGCAAGCACCCTTGGAGGCCTCCAGCTCATGCGGCATGCCAATACGGTGTGGTTCAAATCCTGCATAGTCTCAGCCTGATATAAATGAAGTCAGATGAATTTCCGAAATTGACTTTTTAGAAGTGTTAGAACTTCAAAGTGAGTGGAATAGGACAAAATACGTGAGAAAAAATCCCAACAAATAGGAAATTATTTAAATCATTGGAACTTTGAGAAAAAGGGCTGAAGGGATGTAGGCAGTAAAGCCAGTTTTCCAGCACCTTGGTCATACATCTCATGTGAAATTAATCCAGGTCTGGGTTCCCCAGCACAGGAAGGACATTGACCTCTTAGGGCAAGTCCAGAGAAGAGCCATCGAGCAGATTACAGGGGTTTTCCTCCTACAAGGAAAGCCTGAAGGAACTGGGGTTGTTCACTCTGTAGAAGAGAAGGGATCTTCCAGAAGCCTCTTCTGAAGGGTGCCCACAAGAAAGACGGAGAGTCAATTTACAAGATCATGTAGTGACAGAACAAGGGAGAATGGCTTCAAACTGAGAGTAGGTTCAGGTTAGGTATTAGGAGGAAATTCTTTACTGTGAGGCTGGTGAGGCACACTTCCTGAGCGCACAGGAAGCACTGAGGCTCTTGCCCAGAAGAGCTGAGGATTTCCTATTCCTGCCAGTGTTCAAGGCTAGGTTGGATGGTGCTCCAAGGAACCTGGTCTAGTGAAAGGTGTTTCTGTCTGCAGCAAGGTGATTGAACTAGAGGATCTTCAAGGTCCCTTCCAACCCAAACCCATTCTATGATTACTGAAAGCCTCTTCCGGGACACCTCAGGTGATGTACCCTCACGTGCTGCCTGGCCTTGTCTCCTCATGGGTATGTGGGGGTGTGGTGAAAATAAATCACCTTAAAACCTCTGTCCGGACGGTCTCTGGTCTGCCCCTGTGTTTGTGGGCAGCGGCGAGCGGCAGGCCCTCGAGCAGAGCGGCTGGAGTCGGACCCTCTGCAGGAGGCAGCTCGCACCCTCTCTGCAGGCGCAGCTCTGCCTCCCGGCGCCCGAAGGCAGCGTGCCTGCCTGGGCAGCCTCCCTCCGGCACTCCCAGCTGGCCCGAGGAAAGAGGTTTTTTCCATCCCATAGGGGCCGTACTGCTCTGTGGGGCCTCAGCGGGGCACTGTGGATACAGGCATTCCTTTGCCCACGGCGGGGACGTTCCTTCGTCCTGCCCGCTGCTCCCTCAGAGCGCGGCGCGCCCGCACACCCCAGAGCGCTCTGCCGCGCTGCAGCGCCACAGCCGCTAAGCGAATCACGGCGCTCGGCCCGAGAGAGCAGCCGGCTGACGCTGAGGGTGCTGCGGACTACCGGAGCTCCCGGGTTTCACACTGCTCCCTTTCCATAGGCCTTTCTCCCAGAGATAATCTGTTGTTTCCTGGACTGAACATCCCGATTACTAGCCTTACGCATGCTTTGAAGCTATTTGCAGGAAAGCTTTGTTTTCTCACTGCAGGCCCCACGGATGCCCCATGAGCCTATCTCTCGTCAGGTTCCTTGTACGCTCTTCTGCAGCCCCCTTCCCCATGCCATTGGGGCGGCCCCAAAGAAACTTCAGAATCTTAGCAGCAATGCACAAAACCACTCTAGGGCAATCCCAGACAGACAAAGATTATTTTTATTCTTTTTTTTTTCTTATCCTCATACATTCTGAAAGGTATAAACAAAGTTGTGGCATATACAGTGGACATATACATGAGTTAAGCCATGGAAATCACAGCTAACCTAAAGACCTGCAAATACTTGACAAGGCCACAACAAAATCTATGCACCAAGTTTTGCTTTCCAAACTGTGGGACACTAGGAGGTAGAAACAGCATCCCCAGCTGCCTGAGAAGGAACCTCCCCCTGGGCTGGAGGAGTATTTGAATTCAAGAGAAGAAATGCCTTGATTTTTAAATACTAATGGAAGTCAAGATTACTGGCATTGAAACAGTTGATAGGAAAGGTGGTTAGGATTCCTCCCAACAGGTAAAATGAGATATTTTTGAAACTATTTGCTGGAGATATCCCACAGAGCAAAGTGGTCCAACCATATCCTTGCTATCTCCATGGCAGCAGCTATCATAGAGCAGTCTTGGTAGGCAATAACTCCTGTAGAGACAGGAGGATTGTATAAAAAATGACAAAAACTTTTAGAAAATGTCTTTGAAATAATGTGGGGCTTTCCAGAGTCTGAACCATGAAACTTCCACAAATGAGCTGAAAGTAGTGACCTCAATATACCACAGTTTCCATTTTATAGGAAACATTAATACTATATACAAATCCCACCCTAATATCTGGAAAGCAGTTCCAAGATAAAATGATGGTTAGGAAGTTGCTAATTGAAGGTGATCAGCTGTTGTTGCATCTTTGTTGGGTACAATGCTGGCCATGAAGAAAAACTAAACATTCACTGAAAACCGAATGCTTGGCATCAGTGTGAATTTACAGAAAGGAAGGCCTGAGTCCTCCTGGGGTGACCTGAAGTCTATGTTGTATCCTGCACAGCTTTAATGGATTCAGCCCCTCACAACATGCAGTGACAGCCATTAAAAAATGCCTGTGCGGATGTTAATCACCATTTTCTATCACAAGAGCACATTTCTTTAAAAGCAGAAGGATCAGAGGAACAGGGTGTCCCCAGAGTTTTGAGATGTTTAACCCTGTGTGGTATTTTGCTCTTTCCATGGGGTCTGCAGGTAAGTTTTCTTTTAATATCTGATTGAAGAAAAATACTGAATTTAATTCTCATTCACTGGGCTGGGGAAAAAAGCTATAAAATGTTTCTGGGCTACTAAAATTCACATAAAAGAGATTGTTAACATAGAATCATTCAATTACTAGTGTTGGAAAAGACCTCCAAGATCTTTGAGCCCAACGTGTGAGCATCCTGACTATAGTCTGAAATTGACACCAATTCCTCAGCCCAGCCCAGGCCTCCAGCAGGAAAGCCAAAGGAATAATTTCAGAACCTTGTAGCAGTGACATATTATTGCTTGTTTTACTCCAGTGGGCTGCGTCTCTAAAAAAATCCTCAAATTACTATCCTAAGGTTTCAATTGAGATATTTAACTGGAAAATTTAACTTCATCAACATGGAGAATTCAGGAGGTAGATTTAGCAGGGCCTGTTGTAATAGGACAAGGGGTAATGATTTTAAACTAAAGGAGGATCAATTTAGATTAGAGATAAGGAAGAAGATTTTTACATTGAGGGTGTCGAAACACGGTAATTGGTTGCCTAGAGAGGTGGTGGATGGCCATCCTTGGAAACATTCAAGAGCAGGTTGGATGGGTCTGTGAGCAACCTGATCTCATTGAAGATGTCCCTGCTCCTTGCAGAGGGGTTAGACTAGACAAGCTTTAAAGATCCCTTCCAAGCCAAACTATTGTATGATAATTTCCCTTAAGGAAATCTGTCATGGATGGTTGTTGCAAGTGTTCAGTCCTGCAATTGCATCTGTGGTCTAAAACACTTGACCAAATTATTTTAAGAGGCATCTTTTTTTTTAAAGAATTTTGCTTAAGTTGTAAGAAAAATATTTTCTTTCATGCCTTTCACGTGAGTAGAAAGTTTCTCAGTCAAGATCATTTCCTTTAAGTTTTACGATTCAAATGACTAGCACAGAAATCACAAAAAACATGCTGGGGTCTTTTTATTATCATCCCATGGCCAGGTTGTTACTCCAAGAAGGCTGAACTAAGGTTAGTAGAGTTTTCAGGAATATTTAATTTCTATGTTTATCTATTACAGGACAAGACTCAGTTTCCCAGCTTATGTTAATTGGTTTCATTTTATGATGTCAGTTGATAATTTTTTTTCCCAGTGATGATTTGGCAAAAAGGCAGCCTGTCCTAAAACCAAGCTGGTATCTGTAGCTACTTGCTTACTTTTAATGGTAAAACTGCTCCTTGGTTCAGCCTTCCAGGTGTTGTCTGAGCAATGCAAACAATTTTCTTCTACAGACATGAATGCAGCTCCCAACAGTTGTGTGTCTAGCATTGCACAGAGATTAAATCACTTACCACAGGAGCTGGGTAACAGCATTTTTGTGGTTCCTAAACCAGACTTTGGTCACCAATACCAATCTGCCGAAGTGGACTGATACAAAAAAGTTTGTGATTAGTAAAAGCTTGAAAGCAGAAGCTCCTCCTATCTGGTCTATCCACTGTACTGTAAACCGTTCTTGCTTTAAAAGACAAGGAGCTCTTTTTCATTGGGACTTTTTGCTTTTTGTGTTAGCAATGAATTAATCAGAGAGAGCATTTGTAAAAAGCTATGTTAATGTGGACTTCCTCTGCTGGCTTTCCAGTAACTGAGCATGATTTCTAAGACTTTATGTAAACAAAGGATTAAACTGGATTTGGGGTTAAATCTTCCTATTGCAGCATAATTCATCAGCAGTGAATGGCCAGAGAAAGCTATTAGTTGAGAGTACATGGATATACTTTCTCAGGATGATGATGCTAGTTATCTAAAATAAGATCTTTGCCATCAGTTTACAAATCTCTGTAATTCCAAAAGTTAACTCATGAGAAAGGCTTAGGCAGATGAATACCAATACAAGGAGAGGAACTGCCAAGGTTCCTGTGTACTGCAAAATATATTTTATACATGTTATATGAATCTGCAGCTGCTTGCATTCTTCACTGTCACATGTACCTGCCCTATGCTCTCCGGGTTGGAGTGCTAGGCGCTCTGTCAGCCATGAAATTACAGGCCAGCCACCTTCTCTCTCTGTGTTACTTACTCTTTTTGTCTTCCTTCTGAATTCCTCTCTCACCATTTTGTCCTCAGTGACTCATTCAAGTTTCTTCTTCTTTACCCCTCGTGACTTTTTTTTATTATTCCTCTGTCCAATGTTGCTCTCACTATGCCTCCAGTCACTTGTCTTTCACTGCTGATATGGTTGTGTGATCTCCAGATTGCACTGGTTATTTAGACAAGAAAAAGTCTTACATCTCTTAAGGTATCACAGTGGACATTAAAATAATGATAATTTAAAAAGAATTGGAGTTCCTTGTCAGATTTTCTAGAAACATGATTTGCAAATAAAATAATGGAGAATTCAGGTGGTATGGACTTCTGATAGTTTTCTTCAAAGCGCCTTGTTTTTTGTTTAGTTTAAGCCAAGAAGTTTTTACAGTATATCCTTAGACGGTTTTGCACATCAGAGCTCACTCAGTCTTTTTAGACTAAAATTAAAAAGCAGTCTTGCATGATGCTGTGTACTTTTGTAAATTCCCTCTGACTTCCATAATCAGATTTCTGTAAGATTCACTTTTCAGGCTAAAAGCCTGAATTGTCTTTTCAAACTCAGGTTAGTTTTGCTGATGTCTACTCCAGAGTACTTTGTATTTGCTGCCACAAATACGAAGTTTTAGCTACAGAATAGATTTTCTGAAGCACTTCTGGGCCTCTGAAAAGCAAGAAATGCTTTTTTTCAGAAGCAACTTTTTCTGACCATTAGTAATGATCTTTATGAGACTGCTGCTTAAATGTTCATGTCAAAGCTTGTGAAATTTGTGGACCAAACTCCTCCTGACATAGTTAGCAAATAAAAAATAATTCTTCAGCTGAAAATAATTAGTCACATAGTGTATTTCCATTCCCTTGAATGAACCAACAGCAATGGATGAATGTCACTGAAGAGTCACAGCTGAACCCAGAGAGCTCCTTGGGCAGATGAAGTCACTGGTTTGCTATGTTTATGCTGTAGCCCTGCCACACATTTCTCGCAGGCATCTGAGGCCTGTTTTATCAGAAGGAGCCTTGGCATCCAGCACAATGGCATGTTTATGTTAAAAGGAAAGGTCCCACTGCGAGCGGCAGGACAAGGGATGCCGGTAGGAGCGGCAGCAGTGGCTTCCTGCGCCCCAGGCTGGCGTGGGCAGAGGGGGAAACGAAACACCGCGGCTTATGCTGCAGACCAGAAACTGTAGCTCTCAGGAATTAACACACACAGGCCAGTGATAATTTTCCACATCCCCTCAGCTAGGAAAAAGCTTTTTTTGAGCACAGCCCTTATAACTATTTCTTAGAAGAAAACTTGTAGGTCATTCCTAGTGCTCCCAGAATTGTAGCAGCCAGTGAAAGCTTCTGAACAACCAGGGTTTCCAGGGGGTAAAATCTTCACTGATCTTAACTCTGTGGTAGACCTTTGTTGAAAAGTCCCTGGAGACTCTGCAGGGGCCATTCAAGTTTCCCAGTTCCCACCTGAGCCATGCTGGAGGAGATGACAGAGGTGTCTCTGGTAAGCTGTGCTCAGTGCTGCATGGGAGGTGAGACCCGGCATCCAGCCCAGCTTACCTCATGCAGACCAGCTGAGGGTGGTACCAAACAGGGCATGGTGCAGACGCCTCTGACAACTCCCACAGCCACGCCAGAGGCAAGCACATCCAGGATGGATACATGGTGGGGTAGAGGGAAGTACAGCAAATTATTTTACTTCCTGGCCTGGGCAGCAGAGTGGGGTTCAGCACACATGGTTGCTGCTGGCACTCTGTCAGTGGAGTCCCTAATGTCCACAGTGCCGCAAAGGATGTAGTTCCCATCTCAGTAATTTCCCTCAAGGAAGACTCTGCCAAAGCTGGTGTGGTTAGATGTGGGCATGGTGGGCCCCTCTCTGCTGTTTTGCAGTGTTGCCTTCTGTATCATCTACCTCTCTTTTCATGTGACTTTTTTTGTTGTTCATTTTGGCTTCTCTTTGAAACATGATTCCTTCTTTTTTGTTTATCCTTTTTTCCAGATTTGACAAAATCACTTGTTAGTCAAACATTTATTATCATTATGTCAATCAGAACTAATATTTTTTTATTTTTATAGTGTCCTACAATCTGCTTCTTTTTCCCTTTCATTCCCTCTTTTTCTTCCTTCTTTTCCCATGCTGTCCCAGTTTTTCCCCCTTTGCCTTGCATGACACCATTCTTCTTCTGTCTCTGCTCAGCTGGCAACAGCAAGGCAGCATCACACACCCAGGGGACCCCTGCATCCCTGAATCTGGCTTCAGAATATGAACACAAACCAGTGGTTCAGCAGATCTATTGTAACACTTTCTGTGGCTTCTATCATACTAATCATTATTGTTTAATGTATTCATTATCGTACCTTTTTGTGAGTTGCTACTATCTTTATTTTACAAAGGGGTAACTGTCATAAGGAAAAATTATGTGTCAGATCTTACGCATATTTGGAATACTAAAGCTCACATGTGAGGTCCACTGACATCAATTCTGAAAGTCGCATGCAGACCAATGAAGCTTTTCAGAAGGAGTTTTGAAAGTCAAGTAAGTGGATGGCCACAGCATTATATGGATAAATCACTAGGGATGTGACTTTAAGTGATTTCAAATTCCCCAAGATCTTTTTTTTAGCTAGGGATAGCTACTGGCTATTATGTAGTTCTTATAGAGATAGATGAAACATCTCCATATTGACCAGTTTTATTCCCATACCTTCAAACCGTTCAGCAATAACACCAATATTTCAAATCTCTTCCCCAGCCAGTGAATGCTTCATTTCTAGTTCTGTATTCTTCAGGGGTTTTTAAGCACTTCTGGTGTTCAAGGGATTCCCCTCCTCCCCCTCAATTTCAGTCATTTGGCAGTTGCAATGCACCTATGTAATTGTGGGTACCATGAATGCCTCTCGTTCTGTTTCTCACATGCTATCTCACCCACTCTGATTTTTTATCTTTCCCTATTTATATTATAATGGGGCCGCATATTCAGCTGCTGAAAATCAGCCTGCATATGAAGTAACCTTGGGCAGTCAGAATGTATGTGCTTCTTCAAAATAGCATCCTGGGGATTAACCTCATACTTGGTCTTTCCTGCATATAATCCAAGAGGAAGGCAGTGATGTGACATTCTGTGAACTGGATATCAACACTGCATGCTGTACTCCATTCCCAATTTTAAGCCAGTATTTATTTGGTTTATAATTCTGAGATGACATTCTCTTATATTTTCTTGTTTGGCGTGCAGTTGGTTTTGACACAGTAATTAAGAGCCAGCACACTTCAAGACACCCGGCTAATTATTGAACCCTCTCAAGCAAGGGAAACAGTAAATTATCTGAGCAGTGGAAAGGAAAATAGGTCAGTTGAAAAATATGTTATTATGAGCTGATACTGGATTTGACAATACAGATGCTGGCAAGAATGAAAGGAATCCCAGTACAGTTTTGAAAAAGGTATATTTTTCACAGAGAACATGTCTCTTCTGGGAACCCTTAATTTAATGTACCTTGGTTTCCTATTTTAAGAAAACAGTTTGCCATTAACACTATGTCAGCCAGACATACATTTTTTTAAGCAAAACCTCTTTGTCCTAAAGTATTTCATGGCCCAAAGAGGAGGAAATTGGCCATGACATTTCAGTTTTTCCATTCTAAGGGGAAAATGGTCGAAAGTCTAAAAATATCCATGAAAACATCCTCCTTCTCATCATTGTAATATACCATAAGCCATGTGACAACAAAGACATTTTTTTTCTGAGCCTAACATTGTTTTTAATCAGCTAAATCTGCAACTGAGACTGTCTTCACTGTCGAACTGCTGACTCAAATAAAAATTTTGTTTACCTGACTAATTTGATGACCTACTCTGCACTACAATGTCTCCAGTTCATCCTGCTTCCTTTGCCTGAACACAAATGACAGTTGTCCTGAATTGCGTATTCATCTGGGGGGAAAAACTCAACAGGTTTTGTGCTGTGGGGCTGTTTCTGTTAGGCACTGTTCAGCTCCATTCTCTATTTGATCATCCATCCTAGAGGAATATTGGAAGTATATTCATATATTTTTTGGTCTGTGGCCATGAATGGACAAGTGAGGTAGATGATACATGTAAGTAAGATTAAGAAAATACATCCTATGGTGGATTAATGCCAAGGAGTATGTTATGGAGGTCAAAGATGGGGGTCTCATCATTATCACCCAGCAGAACTCAAAGGGGGTCTTGGTATTCAGATTATTCCCCCAGCAGTGAATTCAGACATATGAGTGAATCACAAGGTACTTGTTTATTGTCAACTCAGAAAAAAATAAAGCGAGACTGGTTTATGTGTAGACTGAGGCCAGTGTGGAGACATTCCTAGACAGGGTGGAGCCCACAAGGCGAGCGGTGCTGTCACTGGGGAGGGAGCAGGTCCCAGTTTGCACTGAAGCTGGAGACAGAGCTCTGTGATATGATCTATTCTGTGGTGAAATTTGCTTAGGAGGTTTTTGCCCCTTATCTCCCTACCTCACAGCCCTGGCCACTCACTCCTGCATTACAGCTTCCTGCCTGTCCTCAATTGTGCTGCTACAAATAAGTGTGGGGCCAGGCTATTGAGTAGATCTCTAAAGCAGTCTAGGTTAAAAATAGCCTTCCAAAATAATTTTGCATTTTTTAGTTTTAAACCAAAACCATTTCAGCTGCCTAATTTTACAGACAACCTCTAAAAGTACCTATGTAAGCACAACTGACATGGTAACAAACAGACCTACTGAAAAGTAACTTAGCTTCTCAAATCTAAAACAAATGTGTAATGGAAATATACACAAAGAAACGATGCCACCTTGCTGGTGAAGGAAAAGCACAGGGGCTCTACTTTCCTCCAATATCAAAATTGTAATGAATACAAACATTCACTAAATTTTAATGAATCACGCTGCCCTGGTGGATCAAGGTCAGACAGGCTCAATGCACTGAAATCAATGGAAGTTTTGCCTCTCCTTTGTTGTGAGCTAAGATTAGCCTAGAGAAAGGAGGCTCATGGGTGACCTGATCACTCTCTACAACTCCCTTAAAAGACAGTGTAGCCAGGTGGGTCAGTCTCTTCTCACAGGCAACCAGTGACAGCACAAGAGGAAACAGCCTCAAGCTGTGTCAGGGGAGGCTCAGGCTGGACATCAGGAGGAAATTCTTCACTGAAAGGGTAGTCAGGCATTGAAATTGGCTGCTCAGGGAGATGGTGGAGTTACCATCCTTGGAGGTGTTCAGGGAACAGCTGGACATAACACTCAGTGCCATGGTCTAGTTGACAAAGTGATGACCAAAGGTTGGACTCAATTATCTCAGAGGTCTTTTCCAACCTAAATTATTCCATCATTCTGTAAGATTTTTTTCCTATCTTTTCTTCAGAGAAGGACTTGGAGTTTTAATATAGACTAGTATTTGAACATAGATTATATTTTACCATATATCCACTTAGAATCTGGATCGTGTGACTATTGAGAGACTGGGAAAGGATGCCAAGGGTTCCATCTAGATAAGCCCTCTGTCCTGAGATGGGCTCACTCATACCTACAGTCTTCCTGGCACTATTTGCCTAAACTATTTTTGACAAAACTTTATTTTAAAATCCATACATCTCCTTAGGTAATCTATTCCAGTGTTTAGCTGAGGAATTTCCTCACCATCTAGTAATGTTTGACACACAACCAGTGTTTCATAGCCACACATCAGTACAGATGAATATAATTCCCAGTGGAAACAGCAGTGGCAGCAACACAGAAACTTGGTATGTCTCTGATGATGTTTGTTCATTTTTCTTTAGCCAAATGAACCCCGTGATTTAGTGAATATAGTTAACAAATACAGTTGGGGTTGCTGACATTTCTGTGCATACATTAACTCAAAAAGAATTGAAGAATCAGTAATTTTCTCTTAAGGCTGTAATTTCCTGCAAGGGAATATTAGTAGTTTACTACTGTAGTAAGTTTACTAGTGGCATAAACACATGGATAGATCTCTTTTTTTCCTTACAACTATAATATGATAATATTATGTACGCCCTGAGGGAAGAGATGACAGTACTACTGACAGTACTATTGATTTGTACCTTTAAAACTGAAACCTACCGATATTGTAAAGAATGTACTTTAGAAACCAAACTGGAAACAATATATAAAAAACAAGCTATTAAACTGCCTTCATTGAAACACCACTTGAAAGTGCTTTACAGCATCACTAACAGTCAAAAGATAGATTCTTGCAGCAATGAAAAAATTTCCAATGATGAGATAAACTGCTGTTTCAGAAGTGACTGGAGAGGAAATGAAGGTGCTGTGGAGTTTCTGTATTGTCAGACAGTACAGCAAAGTCAAGCTCAGGGGAAGGTGTATAGGAAAAATTGGACTGCTAGAACAAGCTGGGCTAGTAACAGCCACCAGCAAGATGTCCTGGTTTGTTGGCAGTTTGCCCTGTCTTGTAATGTCCAAAAAATATTACATTTTTTAAAAATTTCATTTTCTATTTTCTTCTTTCTCTGAATCCATGAGTATTTAAAAAAATTGAGGACAATTGAAAGAGTAAAACTAAATTACTTAGATTTCTGTAGCATTTCTTTAAAATGTAATAACATTTTGAAGACCTCTTTCAAGAGATCATCTGTTTGTCAACACTGTTGGCTCATTCCTCCCAATCTCTAAACTTTTTTTTTTTTTAATTGTCCTTATTGCAATACTTGGGACATTTCTCTTTCTTTTTTTCTTCGGTGAAGTTTGGTTATATGTGCCACAGTTAGCAACTGTGTTTACTATGGCCATTACAGTGGGTTAAGAGAAAAAGGTTTTCAGGGAGCATGTAATCTCCCAGCCATTCTAGGCACCTTGGAAAAAGGCAGTCTTTGTCTCTACATTGATTATAAACAGAACCTGAAGTGACCGGTTTGGATTTCTACATCAGATGAATCATACCCTGAAAGTTGCACTGAATACTCCTGGTTACTGAGAGCCCTGATTTTGACATTAGTTTTGTAATAACTTGTACAAGTTATTTCCGTCTTTTGCAATACATTTGGATTCAGTGAAGTGGCAGATGAAGAAGCAAACACTTGCAGACTTTTTGGCTCTGCCTCAGTTAGGAACTAAAGAGCGCACCTTCCCCACAGGCAAACATGTTACAACATAAAATGCAAATAGCTTGAAAGAAAAACAGAAGCAATAAAGGAATGGCTCTTTATGTGCCCTAGAGGAAGAGGAGAAACTGGCAAGACATTTATAAGACAATTCAGGGAAGAGTCATTTGACACAACCATGATGACAATCACATTATTGGTTTTAAAAGTCTTGACTTGTCACGAAACATACCTTGCTACAGATGTAACTAAATAAACAACAAAAGAACTTAGTACTGACAAGGAAAGAAATTCACATTCAATACATGTTACTTCACATATTTCTTACAGGACAGTTCATTCAAAGTGAGCTCTTTGAGCATGGTAAATATTTTACACAAAAAAAAAATTAATCAATAATGTTTGTATATACAAAAGAGGACACTTGGCAAAATTTAATCACATTTGCTGCTCAACAGCAGTTATCTCAAAGACAAACCTCTGGTAATAGGTGAGTACTAAGACAGTGACTCAGCTGGTTCATATAAGAAAATAGCATGGCTACTATCAAATAAAATTAAATTTTGCAGTTCCTTAACTTTACAACCACTCATGCTGCTGTCCTTATCTCTTAACTATGCTCTTGTTCTGAAATAGCATGGGGGGATTTGTCCTGTAAGGATTTCATGATAGTGTTTGCAGTCATGGGAAATCTGTATGAGAGAGAAAATATCCCACTTAGCAGCAGGAGGATGACAGCCACAATCCCAACAGGAATGGCAGCACCAGCTTCCTGCACTGCTGGACTGGAGGGCATGTAGTAAGAAGGAGGAAAAGCTATGCTCTGGTTGTGAGTTACAGAATAGAAATTCCAGCTCACGGGAATCAGGACACACAGACCAGCAAATATGTAAAAGAAGCCACCCACCAGGAAGAATGGGACAATGAGAGTTTTGTGAGTGACTCCCATATACACATTTCTCAGAGCAAATATTGTAGCAGCCAGTCCCAGCAAGCCCATGAACATGGCGACCAACAGGAGACCTTGAGCAACATAAATTTCATGGGGGATGAAGGAGTCGTAGCCACTGAATTTATGGCAAAACTGTTCTCTGTAGCCAGGTGAGACGTAAAGGTAACTGATGAAGCAGACTTTCCAAATCCCCACCCAGGCAATGCCAGAGGAGATGACAGTGGTGTTATCCACATACCACACTCTCCATTCCACAATTCCCATTGAAACGGTGCACAGGATCCAGCCTATCGTGCCCAGAGCAAAGGCAGCAAGCTGGAGGTGTGAGGTGCTGACTGGGGAGTTCATCCTTTGGAGCTCTCCTGCTCTGTCACAGACACAGCTGCCATGCAAAGAGAGAGAGGCACTACAAAGAAACAAAAAATAAAATGACAAAGGCAATTATTATTTGGGTGAATAGATGAACCTGTCAGTGAAAAAGAGAATGTGTGTGTACAGGGAAGATGACAGCCATCTTCCCCCAACTTTAATGAACTATTGAAATTTAATATCCATGGACAAGTAATATACAGGTTTTAATTCTGTATATGTCATGGCATCACACAGAGGAGAAAGAGTCTTTGATTAGCTCCCCTAAAGATCTCCTTTTTACATTCACAAAAGGAAAACTGATGGGTTTTTTCCAAGTTATTGTCTTTGTTAATTAACCATTATGTTCAAAGATCCTTTAACACATTACATATAATCAGGAGCCCTAGAGTTACTGGCTAGCAGGAACAAAATCTGAGAAAATCCCCAGGTTCCTGACTGTTGCAAGAGATCCTACAGAGCAGAATCTTTGCTCCTTTCTCCCAGCAGCTGTGGCTTTGATGCTGGAGCCCAATCTGTACAGACTTCAGCTTTTGTGCTGTCTTTACTGAGAGCTGCTGGGACCAGTGTCAGACAGAAAATGCCATAGTTCAGAGGCATGAGCAAATGCAGGCCACAAAGTCTAACAACAACCGCTGAACTTTGACCATTTTCAGATTAATTAGCCATGAATGCATTAGCAGAAACATTTTAATTAATCAGAAATCTAACACTGTGCAGGGGCTGGAACCTGGATATGCTGTTGTTGCTTTCCCACCCTCAAACTTTACCCAGGTTTTTTTTTTGCTGCTTTACCTTTGCAAATCCCACTTGTTTATAAATCGCCCAGTTTCCCCAGTTTGAATAATCCTAAAACTGTGCTGGAAAGTATTTTAGTCATTTAGATTTAAGATTTGTTTGCTGACTGTACGTTCTGAGTGCAAATTAGGGTTTTATTGAATTAAAAAAAAAATTTTAAAAAAATTAAACAAGTCAACACTTAATTTCCCATGTCTTTTGTACCATTTTTTGAATACTTATAGGAATGATCTGTGATCAGTGAAGATGTGGCCTCAAATTTATGTATATCTGAAAGGTTCTAGGGATCTGTATATTTCATAAGTTTTCTAAACTACTTTTTCTACTGCTCCTATTTAATTCAAGACTGGAGAAATATTGTACCAAGTTGACTCTAATAAGATATGTCTGCCACCATGTTTTGTGTACCAAACATTAAAGACTAAAGCAACAATTTTTCTATTTACTGATCTTAAGGTAACCAGATTCAGTTTGCAATACAATCTAGTTGCAAAAATCCACCTGTGGAAGTCTTAAAAAAGAAATATCTTCATAACAATATGGCCTTAAGCAGACAGTGTCCCTCTTCTCATACTAGTGCCCACTACATACTTACTTCAGTCCTGAAGGTGATGCCAGCCATGAGAGGATAGGACAGAGTGATTTTTGATGCCAGACAAACACAGCAAGATCTGCAATTTTATCATTTTGGCCTCCCAGTTCACCTATGTATCTCCAATAGATTTCCTGTGGGATATATTAATCTCCATTATTGCAAGTGTACATTTAATCCTCTCCAGTATGGAGAAAATTGCTCCAGAAGAGTCTCTTGTATGTTTATCTACTTAATCTGAAACCAGTTTGTAAACACTTTCTCAGTTTGCTGTGTTATTTACAAAGTGATTATAAACCCCCCCCTCCTTTCTAATTAAGTGTTTTTACCAGGCATGGAGCACAGCAGCCCCTCTTTCTGTCTCAGTTTCTCAAAATAGTATCATTTCTGTTCCTGTCCAGTGGTGGGAAGGTGCTGGACAGGAAAGAGGGTGAGCAGAGGAGTCCTGGGCTGACTCCATTCAGTTTCTCTTGGAATCAGTGGAGAACAGAGCAGCCAAACCTGAACCACGTGAAGATACCATTTTGTGTAGAGCCCATATTCAATCTGTAACACTTCTTGTGTAGATCATAAACATTCATTTAAACAACTTGCTGATACCAAGGTCATAAAAGATATGTCAGCAGGTGAATCCTTATCATCAACAGCTTTTCCGAGTATATTATCAGCATATAACTTCACTGATTGAATGTACCCAACTGTCTGCTCACAGAATTAAATGAGAATAAATGTGATTCTGAGCCCACTATCAAACCTGCATGTGCTGAAATACTTAGAATCATGTCCAGAATTTAATTACAAAATTAAAAATTAGGGAGAGATTTTTTTACCCTTTAAGATTTAAAAAAACCCCACAGAACAAGCAAACACAGAGGATGAAAGATTTTATGGCTTATACAAAAGTTCTGAGGACACTGGAGAATAACCAGCTAACAAAGATGGGCTTTAGATGAGTTATCAGGTGTCTAGACACACAAAAAATTGCTTATGTAGGAAATGATTCATTTTGGCTCATTTCTCCACATCCTGCCCACTGGAGCATATTTGATCTAGCCTGGTATCACTGACTTGGAGAAAAAACAAGGTTCAAAATAAGTACTTTCGAAATTGATGATTAAATTAAATTACAGTTCTCATACTTTTCTATTTTGGAAAATCAAACAGAAGCCTATACTGAACAACCTCCTGGTACTGAGATTCAGCATGAAAATAAGGAACAAAATATCAAGGTAAAATAGTTACAGGATTTTTCTTGACATAGGAAAACATTTCAAAATTAAAAAAAAGTTCTAGTTCCCGATTCCAGTCTCTATCACTGTGAATATTAATAAACACACTACAGGTTTTGCTGACATAATGAAAAGCAACAGGTATGTATCACTTGCCAGAAGCATTGATTTTAAAGAAAGCCTTTGGGCAAAGAGGATCAGGAAAATTTCTCTTCTCCCAGGTGTAGAAAGACACATTGATTTTTCAGAAGTACAGTGGCAAGTATTTAAAAAAAAATAAAACGAGACATTTCTCTTGCAGATGCCAAATAAAACGGAGCAAGCTGCAGATGCTAAAAAAAAACTGGGAGCGAGCTGCAGAGGGCATCGTCCTCCAGGATTTCAGCCATTCCAGCGACTCCCTTGCTGTGAGGCCTCAAGAGGGAAGAAAGGAGGGAGGGAGGGAAGGAAGGTCATAGCAGGCTGGGGTTTACAGCAGCGCCTGGGTCAGGGCTTTGTCAGCTTTTCCCTCAGCTGGACCTTAGGGGTGACCCTGCACAAGTCTCTATCCACAGGAGGTGGGTGATGCAGGTGCTGAACTTGGCTGAAACACCAGCAGTGCCATTCCTGTAGATTTCAAGAACAGAGGCATCCCTTTTGGAAAGGAAGAATTTGATCTGTCACCAACTTGTCATCCACAGGAAAAAAAACCCCAACAAACCCAAACAAACAAACAAACAAAAACACCCTCCATTTTTAATTTTTAAAATTAAATTAAAACTTCTGGTCCCCTGTGGGACCAGAGGGAGAAAAATGTGAAAGCTCAGTCCCTGCATATTTGAGCTATATTGGATAAAATACAGTTCGAAGCTCAGTTCATATAGCAGGCTGTGCTAACACAAACAGCACTGGCCAGTTTCATGCTTTAGTAATTACATAAATATTTTTAATTAATTTAATTAGTGTAGTAAGGTTACCTATATGGTCTGAATAATACAATGATGTAACACAGTCACTAGATGAAGTGTCCTAAGGCAAATGAACTCATATTCAGTCAGCTATAGGAGATCTTCTGAGTAATTAGGTGGTGTCACTGGCATGTGGTTCTTGATTCAGGAGCTCACTCAGAGCTGCAGATTTCAGCATTCCAACTTGGCAGACCAGCTACTTCATGGGATGGAATAAACCTACAAAGGCAATCTGGCCAGCAGGAGCAAGCTAGGTCTGTGTGGTGTCTATGTCAGTGGATGAAAAGCATGACTGAAAACCCTTTTCACCAAAAGAAGTGAGAAGTGTTTTTGAGAGGTGGCCACAGTACCATCTTTCAGTATCCCATTATTTCATCTATTTCATCTACATTTTCGGCTGAAATCTACTCATTTCAATCCAACAAGCACCCCAGCAGCTTTCAGGGATAGATTTTGGAAAGTCTAGAAACAGTAGCTAAAAACCAGAGACCTGCTTCTACAGGCTTCTCACCTAGCAGCCATTTTCTCTCTAAATATATCTTTATTTCCATCATTTGGAAGGGCTTTCCTTCACAGATATGTTTTTAACTAAATACCCTAGTAAAGTAAAAGCAAGACAGAATCATATAATCATAGGATGGTTTGGGCTGGAAGGAATCTTAAAGATATCTTGTTCCAATCCCCTGGCCATGGGCAATGGCACCTCTCACCAGACCAGGTTGCTCAAAGCTCCATCCAACCTGGCCCTGAATGCTTCAAGGTCTGAGGAGTCTGCAGCTTCTCTGGGCAGCCTGTTCCAGTGCCTCACCCTCCTCACAGTAAAGAATTTATTCCCAATATCTAATATAAGCCTACTGTCTTTCAGTGGAAGCCATTCCTCCTTGTCCTATCATAGCTCCTGATGAAGAGTCCTCTCCAGCTTTCCTGTGGGCCCCCTTCAGATTCTGGAAGGCTGCTTTGAGGTCCTCATACAACTTTCTCTTCTCCATGCTGAACAGCCCCAACTTTCTCAGCCTGTGTTCATAGGGGGGTGCATATTAAATGTAAATCTGCTAGCATTCAATGCAAGTTTGCACAGAGAAGACAGAAGTTACTAGTGAAAGGTGATACATGTCAGTGTATTCATCCAAAAATAGAAACTTGAAGGATCCTTTAATATTTATTGCTGATTTTACTTAAATTAAGCATTGCACAGTGAGTAGCTCTTTTTCTTTATGGAAAGTATGTTGAGCCATTGCACATGGACTTGAGGGACAGAATGAGGCATGAGTTTCCCACTCTTAGCTTCAAGAAATGGAGAGGATGCCTGAGAGAGCCATGTTGACTTTCCTACAGCTGCAAGCTTGCTTCTAGGAGAAAAAAAATGAAAGCAAGCTGCTCTCACAACTGCTAAGTGGTTTCACAGAGGGGAGTTTGGGTCATCTGTGCATCAGGCTTCCCTTTAAAATGACTAAAATGAAATGTTGCAGTTGAATAGCTCGTTCTTTGTGGCCACAACCCCACCTCCTGATACTCTCAGCAGCAGGAAAAAAAACAGAAATTGAGCTATCTTGTAATTTTGTCAACACTTCTTTTTCTTCCAGTACTTGTTAGTAACAAAAGGCTGGGGCTATGATATCGATTCTGAGGGTGGAGAAACCTCATTTACACCAAATGTATTTTACTTCTGTAATTAATATTGTGTCTGCCAAGCTGTTTTAATTACAGTAGAGTCTAATTCAATTAATACAGTAGTCTATGTGCATTGGTTGGGTTTCAGATCTGCTTTCTAAAACTCATGCTGCCTTAAGTTCCAGAAAAAGAGAATTAAAAAGCCCTGCAGGTAAATGCAAGAGAGAAAAAAAGCTATCAAACTCTCTTAATTCATGCATTTAAATATAATTAGGCCTTTCAGGTTACTGGGTCTCAGGTTCCCTCCTGTGCCAGGGACAGTTGTCCAGACTGTAGGGTGCCAAAAGGAAGTGTCCCCAACCCCACAATCACCTGCAAGACTTGTCTTTAAATTAATCATTTCATATGATGGGTTGAGAGCAAAAGGGCTGCAGCTTTCAGAGGCATTGAAGGGAGTTTGCTGTTTAGGAGAGGTCCTTTGGTTGGTGTATGCTGGGTAATACATTCCCCAGCAGCAGCACCCCCTCTTCTGTATCTCTTACCCCTCTGGGACCTCAGGCACCAGGCAGAGCTGGACAGGCCAGTCATCAACACATCCATGTTCCATCAACATGGAACGTAAGATCTCAAACACTGAAACTGCAGGGAAATGCCAGATGGAGGTGGGTCTTGTCATGGAAATTTGTGGAAGTCTTACACAAATTGCATGATCCTTGACATGATATTCAAAGATTGTATTAATGCCTTAGGATCCTTGAGTTTGGATGTGTCTAGAAGAGAGCTTCAGAAATGTTTTTTATCCTTCTGCCATCACTGTTTCAGCACAGCTCTGGCTGAAGGACAGCTTTGTCTAAGGCCATCTACTTGCTGTGGTCCAGGCCACAAGAGTTGCCACCACTGGCTGATAAATCAGTCTATTCCTACCTTCTTCAACAGACATTTCAGACAGTCAGTGTGGCAGTTCTTTTGTTCCTATTTTCCTAGAAATAAAATTGGCTGCCTTTATGACCCATTCCTTGAATACATCTCCCTGACACTCATGAAGTCTTGAGCTCTGATATCTCATGTTTAGATTTTGGCTGTCACTAACATACTTATTTTCAGTTTAAAAAGACAAACTAGTGTGGCCTAGAGTCTTAGAAGTCATTGTCCAGATTTGTAGGGTATGTCCAGATTTGTAGGGTATGTCCAGATTTAACATGCCTTATGTCTCCTGTCCCTCCAAATGTCAATGTCCAATGTTATAAACTCTGCTGCTTCCATTTATTCACTGTGTTTCAAAACAAGCAAACCAAAGCAATCTTCATTTCTCTTCTGTCAAGTAAGAATACATTGAAATTTAGCTGTGTAAAAGTCTTTGCTTATTTCAGGAAAATGTTTTGATTTGCTTTGATAATAGGATGAAATGAAACCGATAATTTCTATATATTCTCACTGCTTTTTCACACTCTAATTTACTTTTCTGTGTCTGAGCCCATCTTACCTCTTGTTACATAAGGAAACATTGCAGGCCGGTAGGCAGTGAGATGGCAGTGGGATTGACCCAGGACCCAGATGACCCCATATTTTCAGAGTTACTACAGATTGTTTTGCCTCTGTCTTGAAGGGAGCTCCATTTAGAGCCAAAGTGGAACAGTTTAGAGACATTCCAGGAATGACAGCCCCTGAAAAACTAAGGCAGAAAACCTGGCTGCGTTGAGATGGGATCCTCTCAGGAAGATTCAGAAAGCAGAGGGAGCCCAAAAGCTTGCCTACTCTGGGTGTCTGGCACAGAGAAAAGAGCACTAAGGGTTCAGTGGTGTAAATAAGGCAAGCACATCTAGATCCCAGAGAACTCACACACAACTGGGAAGATGAGGCACTGAATACACACTTGTGGCATGGGAAGATGTCATCCAAGAGCAGACACCTCCCAGCCAAAAGAACAGGAACAAATGCTTCCTGGAGGTGCAGGAGAAATTAAGAACCTCTGAAGTAACTTGAATGTCAGCCTGGAAGTGCTGCACAGGCACCCAGTTGGGAGGCAGGAGCATTCCCTGCGCCAAGGGCACGTAAGGAAGCACCTGCTAAAGGGGCAGTGGGAGAGCAGAAAAGCTGCACACAGCAACCAGGACACAGCAACCTGCACACAGCAACCTGCTGGCCAGGTTTCCTTCATAGACGGGGGAAGTGGGTGCAAGGAGAGCCTTCCAAAGGATAGCAGACTATACTTGCTTCCTAGTAAATGATAGCAGAGCTAAAATAAAATAAGCTAAAAAATGTTCCGACAGAAGAGCAATGTCTGAGTCTCCCTGTCTGAACCCACTTGCCTGCCAAAAACCTAGGAATTCTACTGCAGCTTATAACCAGCTTAAAGAGAGAGTTCATGATAAACTCTTCTTATATAAAATAAGCATATAATTATTTTTTGCAGCCCACGTAAGCAGAAATTCACTTATTTCCACTTATTTCATGTTTTAAGCAAATATTTTTGCTTTAGATGATGCCAGGCATCACATGCATTTCTAAATTAACATTCAAATCCTGCTTTTGAAAAGTATTATAGCCTAGATGCAGCTTTATTGGACTATACTGAACATGGTTTACTAACCAAATCTTTTGTTTAATGTAAGTCTTGCAGTAGAAAGGGAATTTTTAAAAAACCAACAGTATAGTAATTACAAAGGTCTCTTCTTATCAATATCTCTATGATTTAATACTTGAAAACGTAATTCTTCAATTCCCAGTTGGGAAAGCATTCTTTATAGAAAACAAATAAATACTTAAATCTCTCCCCATCTGTTCTCTATCAGCACTTCATAAAATAAGTAATATGAAAAAAAAAGTGGGCACTTACTTCTCTGAGTCTGAGAGTTGCCTAAGGCTTTGAAGCAGTGTCAGCTGGATGAAGCAAGTTCCAAAAGGGAGGTGGAAAAAAATGCCCATGCGAATTGTTCAACTTGTTACGCTACCAAATAGGTACCTCACAGTTCCTTGTCACTCTCCCACTAAGTCAACAAAGATGTAGGAAGTCAGTTAATCATTAATATATTATAAAAATATGAAAGCTTTACCATAAGCCATTTATTCTAATTGCTTTAAAACACCAAAGCATATAGATAACGCCCATGGAAATTATAATTTTCTGTAAGATATCCTTTCAAAAAATCTACCTTTTTGATTACATGATTTTTCAGCTTGAGATCACCATGATGCCCCAGTCTGACAGCCCAAAAGACACAGAATTCTCATCTGAACGAGAACAAAGTGATTTCATAATCCTTTATTTGTTAGATTTTTCTTCCTGTATTTATACAACTTAAATTAGTGCAGCTCTGCAGTGGGAAGAAATATAGAGGAGAAAGAGGAGTTTTCCTGAGGAGCAAATTCAAGCTGAACTGCTCTCTTGATGGACTCTAGTTGGCAGCACCCACACTTTAGTACAAATTGTACTATGCTTGCTATCTCAGATGCTTAAAAAACACACACACATTTTTTAAAATTATGTTATGTTTGCCTTGCTTCAAGGTTTTCCCACGAATGTAAACAATAGCTCTTAGAAATTGGAAGAATGTTCTTAACTCCGTTCTGGTTTCTTCTCTTTGAACCCTATTCTAAACCCTGATAAATTCCAAATGAGGCAGTGGCTCAGCTGGTTACAGAACAGTGCTAACAACACCAACATTGTGTGTTCAATCTCTGTATGGGCCATTCCCTTAAGAGTTGGACTTGATGATCCTTGTGGGTTCCTTCTAACTCAGAATATTCTGTGCTTCTGTGACATTTCAAAGCTTGGTCTCAAAAGACAAGTAAGTTTATTTCATAGAAATACCCTGAAATAGGGAGGCCTCATTGAAAAATTCTTCTCATTGTAACATGCACAATGGCTGGTCATTGCCATCACTAAAGAAGGCTGAAAATGTCATTAATTCGCATCCTCCTGTTTTCTGCATCACCTTTAATCCTCTCCTGATGTATTTTCCAGCTGATGCAGTTCACTGGTTCTTTATGCAGGTAATGCAGCCTGGCCATGACAACAGAGTCTTGTCCTCTCCTGCAGCTCACCAGCCTGGGATCTCCTCTCTGGCTGCTCACAGCTGGATGGGATTGGTTTGGTGCACAGGCAAACTCAGCTGCTCAGGCTCTGCTCTTGCGTGACAAGAAGCCCAACACATAGACACACCCCCGGTGGGCTGCTGTCATCGGCCAGACTCCAGGATGGCCTTCTGCCATCCTGACAGGGCTGCTCATTCACAAGGACAGCATCCTTGGGCAGTGGGCAGCTGGCAGATAGATTCATTTTCTTGCATTTGATAACTGTGTGGGACAAAATTTGCAGGCAAAACCATTGCTGATTTTACACATGAAGCTGCTGCACACCCCTATTTGTATCACCCTGCAATAGGAGGGGCATCTCCTACAGTTTTCCTAGAAGAACAATTCTCACCAAATTCTGTCTCTGACCTATTTCTTCTCAGTCCCAAAAAAACAAGGCAAACAAAAACCAACACGACAACAAAACTAAATCCACTGTGATGTTTAAGAGATCAAATTGTACTGAAAAATAATGAGGTCGATATATTTGTCAGCCACCATTACTACAGTGAAGTTTAATTCAACTGGAAATCAGTTCTCAATCTGCAATAACAACCAGCAGCATAAGCATCATTACATTGGTGAGAAATACAATACACAAAAAACAGAATGGAAGACGATAGGAAGCAAATGACAGTATTAAGTGTTTTTTCTTCTCAGTGTATGATTATGGGTTCTATAAACATATTCCTTCTTAGTCTAAGAGTGACAAATTATTAGGAAACAGATGGAAATTAACTAAGTTTCTGATGACCTTATTTAAAGGAACACGTTTTAAACCTAAGACTTTATTGTTCCTTGAATGCTAAGGGTTAATACTTTTTGAGGCAGAAGACATTTGCTTTCTTCCTCCATGGCCTGCACCCAAAGCACATTGAAATCAGTGGAAATAGTTCTGCTGACTTCAAAGACCTTTAGATCAAGCCCAGTCCCTTCTGTGGTTTACAATTTCATTGTTAAATACCACAGAACAGGAAATATTTGTTTCAAGTTATTTTTCCTTTTATTTGCTGCACATTATAAAATCAGCCTGAAAGAAGGATGCTGTGCAAGGTACACTGCCCAGCAAGTGGTACCACGCAGGCAGCTGAGAGAGCCCCTGAACAGCTCGGAGGCTCACGTACAAGTACTTTCTCACTTTTTCTTTCTGAGACAAAGGCTACTTCTTCCAGGAAGCACAGCAGCCTCCCTGCAGCAGCTTGCCACTCTGTGATCAGTGAACGGGGCATTAGAGTTGTTGCATCCTCACTCTTGGTTGCTCCCTGCTTGTCCTCAACACATCAGACCAGCAACTCTCCAAATCTAACACTGAACCTAAATGTGGGCCTCTAAAACCACTGTTTGAGTCTAAGAAAAGTATTTCCATAAACACCTTTCCTGACTGTTTACCTTTATGGCCAAACCAAGTTGTCCTTTAAAACTTGGGAAATTCAGAGATGAGACAAACACCTCTACCAAACTCAACACATCTCTCATCATCAAGTGCTTCACAGCCCAGCAGCAGCTGACCTTCTGCCTGTTTTGCCCAGGCCTCTTCAAACATGGATTACAAATACATTGTCAACAGTTGCCTCTGAAGAGGCAACCCGCTGCCGGCCTGAAGGGACTCCACTGGAAGCACTACACTTTATCAGATACTCAGCTCAATCCCAAATGACACCAACCCTGTTTATAGCTGCCAGCAGGTGCTGCTTGTTTTTACAGTTAATCCCATTGGCTGGGAAGTTTTCTGGCTCCAGAGAACTTGCTAATAGGTTTGTTGTGATTATGTCATTATATTTTGTGTGGCCTTGATTTCTCTTCTCTTTTGTGAAGTTCCAAATAAACATCCACAATGTTCAGCCCCTACTATCCTCTGTGTTAGTTCCACTTGTCCAGTGCGAGTGGGATTTAAACACATGTTTTAGTCTAAAATTACAGTGCACTCTGACACTATATGAGAGGGATTATATATTATCCCTCCCAGCAAGAGAAACACTGTTCAATATCCAATTTAGGTATTACAAGCTAGGGAAACTGTACCTCACTCATGTCTGAACTTGCTTCCTTTCAATCTTGCACAGCACTAATATCCCTAACAATGGTCACATACTTTTTTAGTGCTTCTTCTATCCAAAATATGTCAGAGACCTTTTGTCCAGCATCTGCAATGCTAGTAATGTCCTCAGAGCCGCTGCTGACACACGAACATCCCTTTATTTTCGTGCTTAACTTTCCCTAGATTCCCTTATAACTGAGCCAGAAGACTCACAGAAACTTCCTACAAAGAATCTGACCCTTTTACTATTGGTCAATTAAAAACCAGGGGGAAATGGGAACACACAAAACACAGCTGCCCAGGCTACCTCCAGCATGGGCGGTTTAGACCTTTTCTTCAGAGACCAGCAACTGTCGATCCATTGGAATGGGCTCAGTATTTGTTTTTGAAGCAAAATTGAGATTACTATTATAGGCTCAAAAAATTTAAGAGGAATCATTCACTGTGATTGTGTTTCACAAGGGACTGATTTAAAACCAATAAAATTTGTCTTTGGCTCAGCAAGAAATTTATGTTTTTTCCCGGAGATGCAGAACACAAAAGCTGGCATGCATGAAATGAAGGGCTGCTAAAATTAGATGCACTCTTGTGGTTTGGGAGGCTCCTGGTTATTCCCAGATACCCAAAAGTAGGTCATTCAAAGCTTAGCAAAGACATTTCCCTCAGACTTGACATTTTAGAGCCAGTTGAAAAGACCACCTGACGGGAGAATGTTATCAACACGTCACACTGGGGTTTCACTCTGCCTTGGCAGTGTTTCTGAGAGAGCTGCAGTGCTACACCACCAGGCTTTTGTCACTTCACTGCAGCTGCTTTTGCAGCTTGTTCTTATCAGCTGTTAGAAGTGACAAGGAAATCAAATACCAATGAATTTTCATTAAAGGGAATGAAAGTAAGAGATCAATAGAAGCCTTTAGCTGCTAACAGAGCCTGGGGGTTTAACAGCTTTACAAAGAAACTCCCTGCATAAATGATGGGGCAGTATTAAAGTAGTAGTTAAGGAGAACCATACAAATAACTGGTTGCTCATTAGCTGATCATGGCCATGATCTGACTAGGAGATCTTTCGGATCTTTACTGACACCCTAAAAGGGTTTCTGTACCTTTGCCCCAGTTCCTGGCTACTGTAATAGCTAAACAATGACTGTGATCTTTCATCTGACCAGTACCCTATTTAGATTAATGCAGTAGGAAGTAGATCGAAGTATTCTGGTGACCCAGAACACAAGTAAAATAGGATACTGCAGAAAGCAAAACAGATTTCTTAGGAAAACCCAAACAGCCACAAGCTGGATGCCAGTGGAGAGCAGGATGCAGCTCTGTAAAGAGCTCCAGACAGGGCAAATTCCTTAAATATATGAAGTTGCTTTTCAAAAGCATTTTATTCCAGCACCTCCAGTGCAAAGGCAAGACAGCTTTACTATTTATCCTTGTGCTGGTCTGTCATTTACTTGGGCAGTGGAGGAAAGAAGTGTCACACTGCCCCTGCTTTCCCTCAAAGCCCTACCATAGCCAGCTTACAAGTTACAAGGCAGAGATGAAAGGTCCTCAATGCTCTAGCACATGCTGGAGTTTGGGACAGTTTCAAAATGTGGGGACAACCACCTGGGAGGTTCTGGTAAGAGGGTAATGCTTTTATGGATAGCTAAATTGGTCAGCACAGGAGCACTGGTAGGGAATCCCAAATGTAGGAGAGAAAACAAAAGCAAACTTAGTAACTAATTGAACCAGTAAAAGGAGAAGGGTTTGTGGCAGTTCCCATAAGTGCATGTGTGGAGGGGGTCTGTAAGAAAAGAAAAAAATGGAAGAAAAAAAAGTTATCTGAGCCATGCTGTCTGGAGTGCTCAAGCCAAGGTCTTGCAAACTCCCACCTGTTTTCCTGACCTGTCAGCTCCAAAAGCCATGTTAATTACTGCTGCTCTTTAAAGACCCCTGTTATAAAACTGTAGGCAATCTAAATATTTACCGAAGTAGTCACACCTCGGTACGTGACTGTGTAATGTAAGAACAGCAAACACAAAAGGTGGATTTATAGTGACCATAAAAATTTCATTCCCAGTTTCCTGACTTCCAGAGACTTTATGGCCAACCTTCACATTGCACTTTCCCTGTCATTCATGACAAGAGTACTGCAGTCCTGATACCCTTGAACATTTGCACCTAATTTTTATTTTCATGAATCTGTCTTGTACTTGCTGGGTCCTGACAGGGCTTTTCTCTGCTCAAATGAGTCTCACGCTGTATGTGATGCTCAATAGCACACACACAACAACTTTTAAATCCCAGTTTTGATCAGTGAGTGCTCTTTGTTATGTTATGACATACTCTCTCTACTCTCTAATAATTTACGGGAGCCTCTCCTCTCATTTTCCTGTCCTTTGCATTGGATATAGACTGTGGGACTAGACACAATATTTTGGAAAGTTTATGAAGTTTTCAGCAACATTGCATCACAAGTTACTACTTTTCCTGTGTTTCAGCTTTTTTCCTAGAGCATAGAACTCACGTGAACTGATAATTCACTGTGATCCCACACACATTTAGAAAGTCTGGTCTATGTCATTGGTCTATGTCCATGTGATCACCATCATTTTCTCCTTGATTAATTGCTTTGCATGTCACCATATGAAATGATAATTTGTTTGAACACACCCAGACTACCAATTTTTCTCTGTGCAACTTTCCTCTTCTCTGTTTGCCATACATGTTGCAAACAGTGACCATTATCACTGGGCTTCTGTTGTAATAATCACTTACTGGTTTGGTGGAACTGCCCATTGCAAAAAATGCTGGTCTAAGTAACTCCACCTTTGCAAAACCAGTGTGACAATGAAGTTTACTCACCTAGTTTTTTTCTTCCCTGTTGTGTAAAAATAGGAAGTGGTGGGTTTTTAAAAATTCTTTAATGGGGCACATTCTGGTCACACTTCTCCATGGAGTATTTCTGCTTTCAAATTCACTGATGGCCTACCATAAACTATGTAAGAATGCCCTAAGAACAGAAACCCAAGATACTCTGCTCCCTATTGATGGAAAGGCTGAATATTTAGATCTTCAGCTTCTTGCTCTCTAAATTACACTTTCTTGGCAGAACACAATGATCCAACTTCAACAGGAACTGGGTACTGGTATTATTGGTAATTGGTATATAACATTCTATTGGATATAGAATTGGTATTCTGGCCTCAACAAGAAGCTTGGTATTAAATTGAGCTCTGAAGAGGTGGCAATTAGGTAAGCAAAACCCCAGAGAACAAGCCAGGTCACTCATTCTGTAAATGTGTGTTGTGCTGTAAACACCCTCATCTCCCAGCTTGTGTGACTTCATCATCTCAGCATGTCCAGCTAACTGGGCTGTTTCGTGAATTTAGGATGACCTCAGAGAAAGGATGACTTCTTCCTCAAAGGGAGGCTTCCTTCTTTGAGGCTCCTTAGTGCCAGAGAGCTGTTCCATTGCCTCCTGAGCCTATAAAGGGTTGTCACCGAATGCACAGAACATGATGGTCTTACACAGTGAGAGCCGAGATTCTGAAATTCCAAGTTATTCCCCATAACTTTAATTTTCAAAGATGCTTTAAGGTATTTTTACATTATAGTAACTAAAAAGCCTGCGCTAGCACATGGAGCCAGAACACTTCTGCTGTGTCACGTATGGAGAAAGAAACACAGGAAATTCAGAGTCCCAAAGCACTTTACCCCTGGTTTAGTTTTTCCTCCTTCAGGGCACTGATCCTTCCAGGCTTTCTTGGTTTTCACTTCCTTGTGATATGTATCACCTCATTAATAAGAGAATGAGTGCTCCACCCCTTTCTAGTCAGTATTGGCCACTTTGGATCATCACAGTTTGTTTTCCCATTTTATCTCTGGAGGAACCATACCTGTGTGAGAAAGCTGCTCAAGCTGCAACTCCTGGGAGTGGCAATGAATAATATTCACAGGACTCATGCCTTTCATATTTAGATACTGAGATAAACAATCTTATCGTCCTTCTATTGCTTATTATTTAGCCTGTGACTGCTCATTGTATTTGTATTTCTCTGAGGCATTTAGCAAAGACACAAGTGTAATTTATCAGTAACAAACACTATGAAGAGCAGACAGCTGGGAAGTGAAACAGATGTTGAAATGAAATTATTCTCATTATGAAGATTTTGTTAATTCCTCTCCAGCTTTTGGACTTCACAGCTCCACCAAAACAATGTTTTGGTACAACTCTTACAAGCAGAAATCCATTACCCTGTTTCCAGAACGTGTTCTCCATAAGGAGCCCAGCAAATGCTGCTGTCACAAGGAACAAATCAACAACTCTTGGTAATGTTGGACCACAGCTTCCTCAGAGCCAGTACAGGCTCCTCTTACAGAAGTTGCTGGGAATGAACAGTTTAGTTAACACAGCTGCAGCTTGGTATGCACTTAAGAAAAGGCTTTCTTTCACTAATTTCATTAAAATATAGGAACATAGACCTACAATTCTTGACAGTTCTCACCTGGGGCATATAGCATGCAGGCTTGTTAGATGCCATTTTGCTGGAGATTTTATGTTACTGAAAGTAAGTTTGATTATTTTTCTGTATCTTCCACTACATCTTCAGCTTCACAGTCACAAATCCATTTGCTTTAATTAAAATCTCTCCTGTGTTAAGACAATCATGCGCAGCAAATTAAAGTATTCCAATAAAAGGTGAAATGCATTGGGAATCTGGTTGTTCCCTAGTGGCACTGTTGCAGGTTAACAAATGACACCTGGAGAGGAGGAGTTACACAGAATTCCTCCTTCTGTGTCAGCCCAGAAGGGGTGCCAGAAATCACCACCGATAGTCTTGGTATCCCACCCCTGGCAGCAGCCAGCACAATCAGTCAGCAGCAGCAGCAGGCAACAGGTAATGGCAGTTAGAGGATAAATTCTTGTTAACTTTACCAGGCAGCACTTTGTTGCATGGAGGGGACTTGAGAGGAAGGGAAGACACAGACTCCACTGACACCGACGTGTTTGGCAGCAGTGGAAGGCAGATCCTAGCCACAAGACCACCTCCCCCTGCAAAATTCAGACTGCTTCCAAGACATCTAAAGCATCTAAAAATGAAGCCATTGTGAGGATTTTTAATGTATGAGAAAAAAATGTGCACTTTTACTAGCCTTGTGCTCAGGAAAGGCTCAACTGCTATGACTAAAATAAAACTCAGCCTAAGATACACAACAGCCCACTGGCCCATGTGGTTACAACCAAGAAAAAAGGTGTTTATTGTAGGCTGATCTGAAGTGATACTTGCTCTGCTTGCAGGTGTGCTACTGTAGCCCGAGTGAGAATTACCTCCTGTTACTGAACTGCACTCAATTTATTTCAATTCAAATTTTCCTCTGGGATGTAGTAAGTTAACCTACTTCAAATGGAACAACTTTATTCTTAGAAACCTTATGAAAACAGCAGGTAGAAAGAACAAAACCCAAGATTTCAGGTGAGTTGATAATTCACGAGTTACCCATCTTACAGTTTATGGATCATTAAAATTAGTTTTATGGATCATTATAATTAGTTAAGTTGCAGACTGGAACTGTGCTAAGTAAATGTGATGACCAATTTACCACTGCTGGCAACTGACAATATATAATCCAGTTTAAAGATGTAATTGTTAATTTTCATAACATTCTGTGGGCATGATCTGCTCAAGTATATAGAAAAAAACCAATTTATCCTCTACAAACCCTGCACAACTGAGAAGCCCTTAATTAGAATAGGCCTTTAAACTTCTGCAATGAATGACCAGACACCACTAAAACAGGAGTTGCTTTCTACTGCATATCATAAGGGCTTGCTAGAAATACTGGATTGCCAACAGGCTACTTCAGCTGTAAAAACTGAGACAATTAAGTACACTAAAATTAGTCACTAGACCTTAGGAAAGAACATTGTGAAATGGTGACTGCTTTGAAATCTGAGGGTCTCAAGTACCCCATGAGAGAAAATAAAGAGCTGAATTTCAGTTTAAAGAAAGGCAATTAAAAAAATGCAAATAGTACACAAAAACTAGACTATTATTCCTCTGGACCTGCCATCCTGGATTATACCTAATGCTCACAAAAACAGGCACAAAGAGGTGGGTCCATCCATGTACAAAGAGAGGGAGAAGAAGGGTGAAAAGAAGTTTAGAAAAATCCTACAAATACCCAAGTATTTTTCTTTCCCTAACTCCCTTTTCCCAGATTTTATAAAGACCTTCACAGACAATCACAGACAACTTCCAGGATCAAATTATGGTTTTGTGATCTGTGGTCACCTCTACTATAAATTTGTGCATACTTGCCAGTGTTTCCCAATAAGGCAGAAGATTCTGCAGTTAATCTGAGAACCCCCATTAAACTGAAGTTTCTGTGAAAGTCTGTTAGAGTTGGAGAGTTCACAAGCGATCTGTTCTTGCAAAAAATCTCAAACACCACTGACTTTGGATATTTCTGTATGAAATATCCATTCTAAACATGGGATGAAGCTGAAACAGTGGAATTGCCCAAGCAGAAAAATCTAAACTGCTCCCCTGGCATGTGCTCTCTAAGTGGTGAGAGACTCATTTATTTTATCACCTCATAACATATTTTACCTTTCTGCCATCTCATATTCACACTCTTAAAATACTAAATAGACACAAACACATTTCTGGTACTTACACTGGGAACTTGAGAATGATTAATTACTCAACACATTAAATAAGCTGTACAACGACAATAAACTACTTCAGACCACAAGATAACTGGCCTGGCCTTGAAAAGCACTATTGATGGGCACCACAAGATGGCCAACACTGCAAAGCAGCAAAGCAAGGTAGAAGTTTTTGACATTAACACTGCACACAGAAACTAACTCTACATTGAAATATACAGTTTATTTTCTCGAAGTCAAGCGATACCATTTGTCAGTAGGTACATGTTAAGTGTCAGGCAGGAAAACTGTACATTTTCACTCTGGGCTGCAGGATCCAAACAGTTGGAGAAGCATTGTGGAAATCTTTCACTATACAAAGAGCTCTAGAATTGAGAACAACAAAGGATGAAGAAACAGCCATCCCCAGGATGCCAAAGGCAAAACATTAGCACCAGATTTTTTTCAAAAAGCAACAGTACAGCTATTTACAGATTTACATATAACATTGGGAGGCCACCATCTTCACGTTTCCGGGGTGAGTGATTTTCAAAAGTTTTGAAAAAGGAAAGGAGATATTAGTGTCTACGCAACTGTTCTGTGAGAAGGATAATAGATATAGCTTTTACAATATTGCTACCTTTTATCAGAAATCTAAATCAAAGTACTGTATACAAACACATTGTAATTATATTATTCTTCACATTTCACATACACATTTCAGAGTAACCACAATATGTAAAATTTTTAAAATGCTACAGATAAAACAATGCACACTTTTCTCCAAGCTAAGACAAGCATAATTTATTTATGTTTAGTTTTGGGTTTGTTATGGTTAAGGGATAGGTTTAAGGACAAAGGGACCAGTTGTCCTAGGAACATAGCAGCAAATAACTGTGAGATGCCAGAAGACTACATTTCTCAACTAGGAGGGAGAAACTAAGGTCAGCTGTTGGTCTTGTAAAATAGTAGCTCCATTTGACCTCAGCTGATGCACATCAACATCATTTCAATTAAAATTTGGTCCAGGTATACAAAGTAGTGCACGATAAGGGTGTGTGCGGGGGCAACAGTCCTTTTAATGTTTGCACCTGTTTGTAAAGGAACTGGTTCCAGAGGGTTTTTGTTCCCCAGTTCTCCAACTCACAAGGAATTCACTGATCAGTGCCTTTTCAGTTCTCTCCCCACAAAAGAGAGGATTCAGGTAAGAAGGACAGAAAAACTCTTGTGAATGCTGCCATACTGCAGGAATAGTGGGAAGAATTCTTTGCTCTCTTTTCAACAAATGACGTATTTTCAACCTGCTTAGCTACAGACTGGCATTCACATCAGCCTTGAAAATGGCTTGTGGCTGGGGAACCTATTTGTCTGAGGAGAGAGAAATCTTTTCCTTACAACAACGGAAATGGCATATACACAAAGCCTTCCCAGACTTTCTTTGCCTGCAAAACTTTATCTTAACGTAGAACTTGACACTTAAGACACCACAGAATTTTACTGCAGGTATCTATGCAAGTCAGCATATCCCATTACTGTGCTGCAAACATGAGTTAGCACCTCTTTTTAGAGCTACTGGAAATTATCTAAGTCAATGGTAGTATTAGGAGATCAGATTAATGATCTGATACTGTGAACTAACATCCTCTCCTTTATCACTGTTCAATGGAAAAAACAAGCAAAGAGCCCCACTTATGTTCACAGTTACAACACAGAGCTGCTCCAAGTAATCCACAGTATTTACACAGCAGAATTGTTTCTATTGCATTTGGTAGTCTGAGAAAGAGGAACAAACAGCATTATGTAGGTCAACTTCAGTATAACTTAATTGCCTATATAAAACCATCACAATGTTGAGCAACGAGAAGAAAAACACAAGCAGTGTCCTTAACCTACATTTATTTCCATGAAGTGTAGTGGGTTTGGGACAAGAAGAATAAAAACATGCATAAAAAAGCACAAAAAAGCAAACGAGCCTTCTAAATAATTTAGATGAAAAATGTTTTGAATAAAATCAGCACAGTACTTCCAGCCCGTTTCTTAAATCAAGTACAACTTGGTAAAGAAAATCACTTGCATTGCATTAAGAGAGTGTACAAATAGGTCTTGCAAAATAATTTAAAAAAAATCTTCAGCAAGGTAGGCATTAGGTGATTTGCAAGCTGCTTAAGAAGCATTTAACTAGACTGAATTTAAAGTTGTTTTCTGCAAGGGGAAAGTGCCATCCTATATACAATATTACAAAAAAGTGTCTGATGCCACAGGATCAGAGTGACACTGTATTTCAGCAATCTGAATATATTAGCTATAAGATGCATGCTTCCCCTATTTAATGTGTCTTTAAAAAAACATAAAAACCCACTAAATGTAGAGCTTCTAAATGTGTGTGCATTCGTGAATTGCTGTAGGGTTTCCCAGCAGACTGTGCAGCATCTGAACATAAGGAAGTATACAACCTATTCTAAAAACCATTTTTTGCATGCACAACTGCCACAGACTTTGAACACACTGAGCAGAAAGGTTAAGAGTCTCTCCCCTTTTGTGGAGCTTTCTGGAAGTTAAGCAATGAGGAAAAGCTGTAGAGTCCAGCAATAAAAATGTGTTCTAAAAAATTAAATACATTATTCAAAAAAAAAATGAAAGAAAGCATTATTGCTGTTGTGAGAGCTATTTTTCTCTTGTGCACTTGTTTCTCTACCAGACACTCATGCAAGCCAAGAGACTCATTTGTATACTTGGAAACTGCCCTATCCCTTCCTTCTTTCCCATTTTTCCCATTGTTGGTTGGACTCATTGCCCTTATTTGAGCCGCTCGGGTTGGAGGCTGTCAGTCAGACACTTCAGCTGCTCCTCCCCCAGCTTGATCTTGTCCTCAAGCTCTCGCTGCTCAATGATGAGGGCTGACTTCATTTTCACAAAGTGCTCATAGTCTGCTAAGTTCTCCTCGCTCAAGTAGTTTGCCAAAATGTCGAAGACAATGCGCTCTCGACGATCCAGATTTTCCTTCAGTTCCTTTGCATCCTCATGTTGCTGGGTCAGCAGCTTTTGCTTATCTACCAATGTCCGCTTAGGAGAAAAGAAAAACAGTTAAAAATTCACTGGGTGCACTAGGTTGGGACAACAGCTTCACTATTCAATTCTCAAGTCTGTTTTATCTACAGAGACCTTCCTGAATATTTAGACAAGTGGAAAAAGAACATGCCTTAAAATTTAGACTAATAAAATGCATTAACCAACTGATAAAAAACATAGTAAATCAATGCAAGACCCATCATTACTTTCTGTTGGCCTCAAAAGCACTACTTCAAAGATTCCTTTACTATTTAATAGTTATAAATAGCTGTATACAATATAGTTGCCTTTGAAGAATAGTTCTTCAAATTAAGACTCAGCTGTCTTACATCTTCCATACAGCACTGGCACAGCTGTGATTACAGAACCCAGAAACAGACCAGTTAATGGAGCCATTCGTTCTTATACAGCTCCTGACACTGTGTATTTAGCAATTCTGCTGCATCTACGAGTCTTCCCAATGACATGTGAAGTCCTGTGATCTTCAGACATGAGCAAGAGTGAAAGCTGAGGCAAGACAACAGAAGGGCAAAAGGGAAGCAAAAGGAAGAGGACAGCAGAAGACAGCAGCCTCTCCCCCACCATCACCTGTCTGCACAGCCGACAGTCCCACCTGAATCACCCAGCTACACTCCTTTGGCAGTACATGGAGAGAAACAGGAGCCCCATCAATCCAACCTATTTCAGATGTCTGCCTACAAGTGATTGCTTTTCCCAGTGACAGAGTATGGCTGGCTTACTCTGACATCAAGAATTCTATACAGATGTCTGAACTTAATTAAAAAGTGTCCCTAAGAGGTACCAATCCATAACTTCTAGCTTGGCTTCAGAGATGAATTTTCTTTGAGAAGCTTTCTTCAAATAAACCTCAGTCTGTTCTAATAAACGTGTCCATCTTTTTAATTTGCACCTTCTGTTAAATCACACATGCTGTTTAATAAGCCTGAAGGATTTATAGAGAAGTGTTTTTGTAGGATATAAAACAGTCTTTTCAAGATGGAAGTATGAGACAAAGGGGGCTACGGATCAGTGAGCTTTAATAAACCTATCTGTCAGAGTTGCACATGCATCCTGTGCTGACTCTTTCTACAGACAGACCAAAGCTCAAGAGTGAAATGTTTTCAGATTTGTGCTCCCAATGTACTTAAAATACATAGCCTAGATTAACTCAGGATTCAAGACAGCTATGGAAGACAAGTCAGAAAAATCACACACTATTAGAAAAAACAGTTTAATCTTCCCTTTAGCTTATGCCAGGGGAGAAAAAATCCCACTGCAAGTTGTAAGCAGAATTATCTGCTGCAAAGAGATGGAACTAAAGTTCTCCTGAACTCATCAGGGCAAGCAGCAGACAGCCTCAAACCCAGAAGTGTGGCTAGACTGCTCCCAGGGCAGCCTAGCAGGTGTGGGCATGCTGAGCAGCAGTAACTAGCCAGAATATGATGAATGCAAGAGGGCGTGGACACAAAGCACAAGCAATGGGAAGACAGCGGCCTTGCTGTGTAAGAGGAAGGGGGCTAGTAGCTCTTCAAATGAAGCCCCTTTCAGAAGCTGAACTTGAAATACCTGACACTGTTCCTTGTGGCAAAAAAACCCCACCTATAGCAGAGTATCTGACAGTCAAAGTATTAACTCAGCAGTCATTATTTCACTGCTTTTATTGAGAAAGTCTGGTAAGCTGTTGCTGGCTCCTAGAAAGTGGAAAGCTATCACAGCAATGTTTATTAGACAACGTCATCTTGGAAAGAAAAATCAGTGGTCACTGGGAATATGCTCTCCAACAATGGAAGTAAAATCCTCTGTTTTGTTTATATGGTACATTAGTGGTTCACCACATATTATCATTTGACCTACTAAAATACTAAAGGACAACCAAAAAAGCCACAAGCACCAGTCTAAATTCAACACTTCAAGATACATTTCATAGAATCATAAAATGGTTTGGATTGCAAGGCACCTTAAAGATCATATAGTTCCAAGCCCCGCTCTCATCAGACCAGGTTGCTCAAAGCCCCATCCAACCTGGTCTTGAATATTTCCAGGTAGGAGGGTGGGTACCTCTCTGGGCAGCCTGTTCCAGTGCCTCATCACCCTCAGGAAAGAACTTCTTCCTAACATCTTATCTAAACCTGTCCTCCTTCACCTGAAGGCCGTTCTCTCTTGTCCTATCACTATATGCCCTTGTAGAAACTCCCTCTTGTAAGCCCCCTTTAGGTACTGGCAGGCTGCTCTAAGACCTCTCTGGTATCCTCTCCTCCAGGCTGAGCAGCCCCAATTCTCTGCTTGTGCAGTGCTCAGGCCTCTGATCACCTGAGTGGCCTTAGTCTGGAAGAGTTCCAACAGGTCCATGTCTTTCTTGTGTTTTGTGCCCTAGAGCTGGATGCAGCACTGCAGGTGGGGTCTCACAGGAGCATAATCCTCTCCCTTGACCTGCTGGCCATGCTGCTTTTGATACAGCCCAGGACACATTTGGCTCTCTGGGCTGCAAGTGCACATTGCTGAGTCATGTTGAGCTTTTCATCCACCAATACCCCCAAGTCTTCCTCTCCAGGGCTCATCTCAGTCCTGATGGATCTCTCCTGATGTTACTGTGGCAAGATTGGTGTCAGTGCATGTGAAGATGAATGGGGATTGTAATATGTTCGGGATTTGGAGTTCTGTCAGTATAAATTTGACATCAGAACACACAAACCATTTCTGACTGTCCTTACTACACCACCTCTTCACCATCTTCCTTTTCCACATGCAGCCAGTAAGCTATTTTTATCACAGCTCTCAAACTGTGTTTCCTATGTGCACAAATCATGGTAGCTCCTTCCCCATCACGCAACTGCAACCACACTTAGAAAAAAGTCTAATGAGGGATTAAATTTCTCCAAGTGTCAGAAGCTTTGATCTGCTCTTTAATAAGCTGTCAAATGCTTTTCTTTCCACCTCAGTCAGAGAGAAGTCTGAACAGCCATTAATCAAGTATGTTGGGGTCAAGCAGCAAAAGCACAGCTTCAGATCAGTCCCAGCACTTACTGGTTCTTATGTGTGAAATAATGCAACAGGCTGAAGAAACAACATGAAGCCACAGCCTGTAGAAAAAATTCTGTTAGAACACTTAGGTGGACTGTTGGCATTTCAGTCCACAGCTACAAGCCAAAAATCCTGCTTCACATTCATTTAACCGTAGAAGCTAAACTTACTCGAAACACACACCCTCTCCACACTCTTTATTTATTTTAGCCTAAATTTCACATTATCTACATCTCTCCTTTGGTGCATATCTGTATTGCTATCTATCTCCTTCCTAGGTAAGGCTTGATGGGATTTGAAGTTAAAAAAATTGCTGCAAGCAGAGGTGGGATTCAGCAGGTTAAGAGCACCTTGAATGCTCCTGCTCCTGAAATTTTCACTGCTGTTGGGAGTCCTCCACATCACTACCAGGCTATTCTGCCTGGGTAAAACATGTTTTCTACTGAAAAATTCTTTTTGCCATGTCTCCCCCTGTTCTCCCACTCTCCCCCACCTATTTTTAAAGGCTTCTCCTTCTGTTGTTTCTTGCTCTTGCTCCTCACTAGGCATTGTGGAAGGAAGCTGTTAATAGATGAGAAGCATTTTCTTTTTAACAATCTTACAGATTTGTATCAAGATCCTCATTGAGTATAAAGAAGTCTGCAAGCTTTCTGCATTACAGCACAAACACTCCTTCTCACATCTTGAATTGTTACCATATTTTTGTTCACCTCCTTTTTATGCTCTTATCAGTAGATTCCCTTTTTCTTTCAACATTTGCCAAGAAGTCTGTTTTCTAGTATGTTGCACCCCAAACCCACTTTTTCTCAGCAAGTCACTTGTAGTTTCAGTATTCCAAGAAAAGAAGGCAGAGAGGAAAGTTTTAAGAAATCTAAAAAAAAAAGTCTTACGAGATTTATCCACACACTATCCCTCATGTTGAGCGCTGCGACTTAGATAAACAAAACCAGGCAAACTCCCCTCTCCCATGAGCTTCCCTAAATGTAGAAATATTATTGTTGGCCCTTCTCACCCGTTCTTCTGGAGAAGTGGTGTCATCCAGGTTATTGAGGGCGTTTTCCACCCGGGCCAGACGACCAGACAGAGACAGCAGGAGGTTGACCACTTTGTCAAGGTCACCAATAAACATCTTGAATTTGTCAAACTCATTTGGTTTGCAGACTTCTTTCACAATGGCCTCTACCTCCTCTCCCAGGATATTGTTTGCTTGGATGTCTTCCAGAAGTGTCTCCCGTGCTTCTCTCAGCACCTGCAGCTTCCTACTAATGCTGTCAATAAGTTCTTGCTGTGGAAAATAAAGAAGATAAGAATTTATTAGCACTACTGCATTTTTCCCTACTTCTGAAAGTCATGCCAGCTAGCACTTTAATACATTTCAAACTTCCATGAGGCTTTCACAATGAGTGCATTACGAACATATTGCCTGTGTCAAAGGTCTACACCACTGCATTCAAAGGTTCAGGACACAGCTGCACAATGCTCTGCTTAAGACCTGTGCTAAGGCAAATTACCTTTGTGGAAAAAGATGAAGGCTTTTCACCCTACCAAGAAGCCTTCCTGCTTTTTCTTTGAGCAGCTTTAAAGATGCTATGAACAGCAGAAAGTACAGCACATGTCTGTCTCTCTAAATATCAGGTCAAGTCCATAACACCTTGCTTAAGAGCTACACTTAAGAAGATACACAGTACTAGAAAAACAAAACTGTATTTTCCACATGATGCAGTTAAAATTAGGGCACTGTCAAGCTTTCTTTTCCTTTCTGCATAATATTAGCATTCCTCCAATAGCAGTCCTTCCACTCTCAGAAAATCTTAGCATTTACAGTGCCTTACAACATTTCTGCAGGGTAGTCATAATCCCTAGAGCACAGGGAATCAAATCTACTGTATTGTACAAAGCAGCTCTGCGCAAAGCTGTGCAAAGTGGCTCTGCCAAAGGACCAAAGAAGCATCACTGTCCCAGGCCAGGCAACTACACAGCCTCACTTCAAGTTTGGCGGGCTTCTGTACTATAGTCCCACTGCCTGAGGTGCACTAGCACTGCCTTAGAGAAGCACATCAGGTGCAGAACCAGCAGAAACCAGACCAAGAATCCAGATCTCCTTTGATCACCTGTGGTCCCTCTGTGCTACTTCCCTGCATTTGGGCAAGAGGTCTTGCTTCTCACATGCCCATTAGCTTTCGCCGGTGCACAAGTGGTGTAAGTTAGTTCAGCCAGCTGTCAACTCTTGAGATAATCCACGCCCTAAAAATGCCTTGTCCATTTAAATGTAGGTGTCTATTTGGTATTCAGCTAATTTCAGGTAAGAAAAATTTCCAAAGCGTTCTCTAAACATACACCTCAGTGCAAATTCTGAATGAAAATTACATCCTTTAAAATAGTCATTATTTCACAGTATTCCTAGCTTTCTTTTTAATTACTCATGACATTCTTTAGGAACTCTGCTTTCCAAATGCAAATCTGATTACAAGCCTTCATGATTACTGAGAAACATACTGATAGCAGCTGCTGCTCACAGAGGCCACTGAACAGTCATTGCCAATTTATTTTGGGAACAAAAACCGGCACAAAACAAAGTCTGTCATCTTAACAGAAAGCAACTACACTGTGCAAATGTAACAGCCTTTTTGAAAGTAGAAATTCAACCCAGGGATTATCAATACTGGTCTTTTCCTTTTTGATTTCATGTACTCAGTCCAGGTTAATCTGGATCTGGGTTATCTGTTAGCCTTGGTGCCCAAGAGATTAAGGTAGTAAGCAGTTCTACAGATGCCTGCTTTACTGACTGATTAATCTGCAGGATTTGATTTTTTTCCCCCTTCTCAATGCAAATGCAGTTTGATTTGGATTATGTAGGTCACAGTGCTACACTCCCATTTCCCTCAGATGACATGCACTATGCTGCTGTTTCAGCATTTGAAACACAGCAAGATACTGTGGTGCTCTATGTTATTATCTCAAGGTTTTTTCACTTCTGCAACTATGCTGCAACTTTCTTTAATTAAAAAAAAAAAAAGCCACATGGCTGCTCAGCGTTTACTGATCTGGTCTGCCAGTCCAGATCAGGGGCAAAGGGGAAACTTTAAAAAAGAAAGAAGCCATTTTCCCAGTAACATCCTGTTTAGTAACATCCCAAGCAGCTAAAGCTAACCTCTAAAGCAACAAGACTGTCATATCTATTAAGAATTGGATTATGATTACTGATTGCTTCGTACCCAGATGAAGCAGCCTCTGCATGCAGCAACTGTGAACTCACTACATCCTTTTGCTAAACAGCAGAAAATCTGTATTATGTTCAATATCTACTGAGCCAGAAGAGCTGTAGTCTACATCTTCAGACTGGCAGATGAATAATTTATAGCTGTGAATTCTGTACCAGTACACAAGAAAACAATAAAGCCATTCTTGCTGATCTGACTAGCAACACAGAAGGCGGCTCAGCAGAGCACTGCTCAGGTGGCTCACTGCTTGGCATGCTTTTATGTAAATTATACTCTGCTTTCAGCTTACCATCCCATTCCTAATGAATTCAAGCCTCAAACCAGATAAAATTGGTATACATGAATTGTTTTTATACTCTTCAGCAGCTGCTGAAATCCTCCTAAGGGCAAAGGGGAAACTTCTACACAGCCATACATGGATTTTCCTAAATACAAAAAACACTCTTATAGCATCTTCAAAATCTTTAATCTTCAAATGATCAGTATTTTATAATTGTGGTAAACCTACATTAAACTCAGTACTCAAGACACACCCATTCCATTCCTGCTAGCTGGGAATACAGGGATTGGCTCAAAAAATCAAAAGAAAAAAATAATTAACAACCTTATATGAAATTCCAATACTTATTTCAAAAGTAAAAAATATCATCACACATTTCTGGTTTGCAGAGCAGAGAATGATAAATACAGGAATCATTCCACAGTGGACTGAAATTAAGATATCTCATAACAGAACTACCAGTTTCTAGGAAACAAGAAACAGGTTCTGGGCATATGGCCCATCTAAAACCACTGAAGTCATAAAGCGTGCCATTAAAATGTTCAGGTCCCTAACAATCCCTTGTGAAACTGTTGCCAAATATGAGAAGCTGGACCAAGCTGTATCTTCCGTCCATTTAATAAAGATGCCTTGACCCACTTACAAAGAGTTTTATATGTTTTCTGACAAGATCCATGATGAAAGCCCACTGAACTGAGTGCTCCATCTCCATGTGGAAGAGCAGGGAGAGAAGCAAGCAGCAGGGCGTGTGTCCTACAACATGTACACTCAGAGGAGAAAACGGGAGCGTTCTGCTAAAAGCCCGTCGTGAAAACCTTCCTGTGTCATATGATTATGGTATATACTGAAGCAGGGGGATGGATGGAGAAGTATGAAAAGGGTAAACATGATTTTCCTGTTAAGAAACCAAGAAAAGTAAATGGCACTCTTGCTTATAAAAGTTTTAGTATTTAGTTTGTTGAGCAAACAAGAAAGGTTTAATTTTACCTCCCTCCAATTCTGTAATTAATGAGAATGAAACTAATTGTAGCAAAATCATGAATGTGACAATCATGTGTGGCACCAGATAAAACCAAATTATTTAAAATGAAATGAAATTCCTAATTTGTCTAAGTAGTACAGCTGTTGGATTCAGCAGCTGTCTAGTAAGAGGGTGAGGGAAGGGCTCCTGCTGCAGCCACACCATGCCCCTGGCAGTGCACAGCACACTGAACTGTGCAATGCAAAGGCAGCAGAGGGAGGCTGAAACAATGCAGAGGTAACAGAAAACACAACAGCCCACTCAAATGCAGTGCCAGCCAGGCCTGCTCTGAACCACAGGTGGAAATCTCTCATTCTTAGCAACTAAATACAGTCCTAATAATTAAAAATAATTTCTTTGGGACTAGATTATCACGTACACCCTGGCAGCTGATTTTTAAGCAGAGAGCTGACTTGGACAGAAAAGGTTTGCACACCACTGCATTACTGGCTTAGGTAAACAGAGTTAACTACATCCCTTTACTTGATCAAACAGAACATTTCCTCCAGCTTATCCATACTGGGAACAATGATTAAAACATTTTGTGCCAAGTTACTAATGAGATGAATGCAATGATTTTTCTGTAGGACAACACTTTCTCCAACCACACAAATGTCAGATCATTGTTGTAGTATCTAGGGAATTATCGTGACCTTTGATCAGAAATAAAACACCAAAGGATGGGGATGAATAAGAAGACTGCTTCCCTCCCTTGTGACAAGCAACTTCCACTGAATCCACCAGGCTAATAAATTATCTCCCACAATCATTATTAATTTGGAAGGCAGGAGAAATAGTTTGCTGTTCATGAAAACAAAGGGGGAGGAAAATAAAAAAGAAAAAAGAAGGTGTGTGTTTATGTTCCTTCTCTCTCGAGATAAACCTAAATTCTGGACCTAAATTTCAAACATTTGGAACAACTAAAACCACCACCAGCTTCAGTGGGATACATAAGCACTGCTGGCTTTTTTTTTTTCATAGTAAGAAATAGAGAAGGACCTCAAATGGAAAATGGTATTTTAAAAAACCTCCTCAATACTTTTCCCTTTGAGACTTTCCAAAACATACAACAAGTTGCAAGAAGCACCTAATATGAAGTTCCTAAATTCACAGGTGTACACTAAACTCATCCCCAAAAACACACAAAATAAAACCCCTAGAACCAAAAGAGGCTGTTTTTTTCCAAGTGATCCTGCACATCTAGGAGGCCTTTTATTGAAGGCTGTTTAGTCAAACAAATTCACATTTAATGTAATGAACAGAACTCGGAGCCTCCCATTACACTTTTAGAAATGTCTTTTACCTTCTTCTCTGACAAGTCATGATCCAGCTCATCTTCAGAATCATCCTCACTCTGCTGCTGTTGCTGCTGCTCCTGCATGTCCTTCATTTTAATCAGCAGCTCTGCCTTTGGTGCAGATGTGCTGTAGTAAGTAGAATTGGTTGTCAGGGAGATGGCAGATGGTGCACTCTGCTCCTCTTTCCTGGGAAAAAGTCAAAACTTATCATTAACTGCCTTGACACCCTAATCAATGAAAAGAAAGAAGAATATTTTAGAACCATCATTTCCCCAAGCAAGCAGGGGGCTCAAGAGAAAACCATTACCTATAAAAATAAGATAAATAAACACTGTCTGAGAATAAAATCTGTATGAATTCAGTGCATGCTCAGCAAAAGTTAAAACTGAAATCATGCAGACGATCATACATCATTACAAGAATTGAAATGCATCAAAGATATCACATCTGGAAACAAATTGGAAAGTTACATTTTACAAAGTAGTGCAAAAAAATCTCAGTGTCATAGACGAATTGCGGTAGTACAATATAAGTATTTAACTTTTTGATTAGGGAATCATAAACAAACTTCTTGAGAAGGATATAACTTATCAGATAATCTGTATCAAGAAAACAAGAAAACAGAACATCAACATGGATGGAATTCAATTATTTTCTTTCTTCGATCTCATTCAGTTCTAAGAAATGCCTCATGCCCGCTTCAAGGTGTCATCATAAATTTTCATCACATAAAAAAGGCAAGACTCTATCCAGACTGGATGATCTTGGTAAAATATGTAATCACAATGAAATGGCAAAAGTTAATTATTTCCTAAGTTGCCAAATACTGACTTTCAACCATGCCTTGGAAATCTTTCATATTGTACAACCCTGTTGTTTCTGTCATTAATGGTATCATTAGTACTATATGCTTGACTACTATTTTATCACAGAAGTCTCATAAAAGACCCTCAACAGAAGGAAGACTCACCTCCAGCCCCCATGGAATACTGACAGATTCTGGATAAAAGCTTACAAAGACATACCAGCTTACAGAAGGTAATACTCACTTCTCTTCTGAAATTTTTGGAGAGGGAACTTTTGGCAGAAGCTTCCTGCGCTGCTGAGCTTCTTCTAGGAGATGTTCATCTTTAGGGAATATACCAACCATCAGATCCATTGTTGTTTTTATTTTCACATTAGGATCTAGTATATCTGCTAGGGATTTATCTCTTCCCACAATCTCTCTGGCGAGCTCCTCTGACTTCCAGTCTTCAAAGGTCTTTTCTTTGGCCTTTACATAGCTGGATGCTTCTGTGGCAGCATTGCTGTCCTTCAAGTTGCTCCCAGGCTCTTCAGCTGGTTGAGGGTCAACTGGTTTGGTTCTGGCTTCTGGCTCTGGCTCTATACCTTGCCTGGTGTAAGCACAGAATCGTGAATAGGATTGCTCAGAAGTGCTGAGTGTTTTAATCTGGTCCTTTTCCAAACCACTGGGTAAAGCAGGAGGCTCCATGGTACTGACAAGGCTCTGCCGACTCTCCTTCTCTGCGCTGCTCTCAGAATGAACTATCTTGATGGGAACCATTTTCACTGTAGTATTTTTGTCTATAACCCTTTCAATTCTGGAAAAGAAACAAAATTCATCCTTAGATATGGAAGAACCTTAAATCTCAATTTGTATCTGCAAATCAGAGGGGAAGCCCAAAAAGACAGGTAAGAGTGAGGTAATGGACTATTCCTAGCACTGTATCTCAGACCCTAAATCTACATGTTCATTTCTGCCCACAAGTTTTAAATAGTATTATTAGTTCATTTGTAAGGTGCCCTAACATCAGCCTTGTACAATACTCGTGATACAGGACTTCTGTTTGTTTCCATGAACACGAGGGTCCAATCTCAGGAGCCAGGCCCCAGATTTCAGACAGGGCTGCTGAATCACCTTTAACCCCTTTGCTGCCACAGGCACAGAGGAAAACACGCCCTCAGCCCACCCTCACTGCCTCACACAGATCCAACAGTGGCCTCGCCTTTTGGCCTGACAGGCTGCTGAGCTGCCTGGGGAGTCTGTGATGCCCTCACATCAATTCTCAGCTCTTCCAAGGCAAGAGACAACAGACCAGATGGGAGCATCCCACAGGCTAGGTTTTTGCTGAGATACAAGAATAACAAAGAATCACACATGGGAAATCTGGAAATCATTCAAAACTTAATTATGTGGTTAAAAAAAAATCTTCATTTATAAAATGTCACATATGACATAAAAGCTTAATAAATAGATCCTACCATAGTGTCCTAGTTTTCCACTTAAAGAAGAGAAACCAGTCATTGAAGAGGATAACACACAATTCTGGATATTCTTTTTAAGAGAAGCTTGTAGCAGAAGTTCTGCACTGCACAGCACAAAGGGCCACCTTAGCCATTCAGTAAGAAAAGGTATTTAAAGCAGAGGCTAACTTAGATTTCTAAACTGGACAATAACATGTTAAATACCATTACAGAAACATCTGTAGTGTATGTAAACCATATAAGAAACTGAAGTCTAGTTTAGTGGTTCTGAGTTTGCAAAAAGTTTAAAATTATTGTCATAATGTGGGTTTGGAACCACTACAGCAAGGAAAGGAACACTGCCTACTAGCTAAAATATCTGGTTTCGTCTGGCTGGGTAGTTTGCCGCCTTTCAGATAAGTGACCAAGACGTACTACAGCTCTTTTCCTCTAAGTGTGGGTGTGTCACATTCCCTAAAATAAACTTTTCTACTGTTGGTAACAGCAGAATCTGTTTGACTTGACATTTTTTGTATCTTGTACTTTAAATATATATTTGCCTCTGAATGAACGTGCAGCCCCCCAGTAGTTATTTACTTTCCACAAGTGCTTTGTGCATATGCTTTGACATACTGATCCAACTCCTGGGGCAGGTTTTCCAGCCCATGCTGAACCTCCCCACTCCCATTTCATCAGACTTTTCATTCAAGGGGATTGCAATTTTAAAGAGTTCACTTCTGTGCCCACTGCTTAGACTCATCTCCCCACCTGCAGACTGGGACTCTCCTCTTGACTGCAGCAGAGCTGGGCAGTGCCCAGCCACCACCCCAACCCTTTCTTTTGCTTATTTTAGTTAAATCCCACACATTTGAAGCTCCATTAGAATATGAAGAGGAACATATTTTGGAATTTGGGGAAAACACAAGATGAATGCATAAATGTATGGGGGGCAACTGGAAAAGAAGTGAGCTGAGTGCAATTCTTCACCTAAAATGCCCAGCATCTGTTTTGAGACTTTGAGTACATTCCTCTCAGCCTAGTCAAAGATTTTCCAGAAACTTAAGGCATCATTAAATCGATTGCTTTCAGTAAAAGCAAAGACAGTTCAACACCAGGTGCTTCAAAAATTCTGTTTCTGCAATCACTACCCTCCTGATTTCTGAAGGTTTTCCATTTGTGGAAAGGCAGCATGAAATTTTGACTTGCAGCAGCCCTGCTTGTGGACATTCCAAAGCTTAACCGAACCACAAACAGTCCCTCCTTGACTTGAATTTAGGTTTAGTGGAAATCTACTGATGCACTCTTTTCAGCTTTGCTGTTGCTAAACAGCTGTCTTTGGCAACAGCTGAGTTGTGTACACCATCAGTGTACAGTACACCATCAGTACATCACACAGTAATGTGTGTGTGTTTGCCCCATACACATTATTCTACCTAAACCACTGCGGGAAACCCTGCACACACGCCCACTTTGGCCTGCTGATGAACAAGACACTTCTCTTAAAAGAGTACAAAAGCTATAAGCTACCATCACCAAACATTAGCTGCCCCCAGCATGCAAAGTGGCATGTCCAAACGTTCATACACAAGGAGCCAATAGAAATAATAAGCCAAATCTGATTAACTATGTATTAAGATAAATCTACTTAACATATTTTATTCATATGAAATAAATACCATATAAAAACTTCTGAGGTATGCCCGCTACACTTGTCCTTTTTGGCCAAACCTGTTTTAGTGAGTAATTTAATTATTAACTGGGGACAATGCATTGTGTGCAAACAAGAGCTGTCTGGGCCTAAGAATTTTAAATGTTAACAAAAGATTCGCAGGGTAAGTATTTCATCATTCAGATATGGACATATAATTAGGCATACCTCGGTGCTCATTTCAATATTAAAGCTTAGCAAAAAGGAAGGGCAAATACAATTGCCTTTCTACGCATCTTTTGTGTCTGTTCATAAAGTAATACATTAAGGAAGTCAAAGCAAAATATTATGGAAGTCATTATTGTCATCTACCTTAGCACATGGATTCTAGGGTTCATATGACATTTTGCACTTTTCATTGTAAACTGTATTATTACTTCATGTTAAAAACACAGCAGAATGAAATCTCATTTTTTCCTCCAGTTGTAAGAGGAAAAATATCAAGGCCTATTTAGGAAAAAAAGTGATTCATGTTTTCATGTCATGAGGCAAAATGGAAAACAGCCTGAGTTTGTTCAACCATTTACATTAGAGTAGAGCAAAGCCATGCCAACTGCTTTTGCTCAGAGAAGCAACCTCTGCATGAATTCAGCTTAGAGGTTTTGTTTTCATTCTTTAACCATGAATTATAGTGCTGAAGGATTTATGAAAACCAAGATTCCTGAGCTTCCTGGAAGAGTTTGTTATCTTGTGGGAGAATAACCTTTTATGATGTTAGCAGCATACGACAGACACAGCAATCCATTAATTTCAGTCAGTTGTCTAATTCTGAATTTATCTACCCTGGGAAACAACTGAATCTCCTACTGAGTGTTCAGTCCATGTCAACATAAAGTGTTGAGGACCCCTCCACAGAAAACCTGAAGTGCCACATTTCACTGTAAAAGCAACATAAAACCAGTCATGATTTGGCAAGTGTATATTAATTACTCTGTGTGTTTTCAAAACAGATGTTCTCACAAAGGATCCAGCTTCCTTTCCCACATCTGCTTTGTCCCTCCTTACACTGATTCATGTTTATATACAGACTCAGGTAGGGGAAATGATGACAGGGACTTTTCTGACTTTGCCTGTACTTTCAGAGGAAAATCCCTTAGAACCCTTCCCTTTCATTTTCTACTAACTACCAGGTGTAACACCTGGGCAGCACAAGTCAACTAAATGAAACCACAGACCAGCTGAAGGACATTAATTGCACCAAAAGGAATTTCACACAAGTCTGTGGTCTCTAAAATATGCTGCAATGGCTCAATGCTTAATGAACTAGAAGGATGTGTAAAGAAAACGAAGAGACAATCAATAATTAGGTCTAGCTGGGCAAAAAGTGTTAATAAAATAGTAAAGGAGTTACATCTAGTACCTGGCTGGGTTCTCATCCTGTAGGGACACAGGAGGTTTATCAGTGAGCTTCTGTGGTGCAAACTGGGGAGAAGGGGACCTTGATGACTCCATGCCAGGTTTTTGAAGATACCGATACTTGGAAGACTCAGACTTAAGGTGTGTTTTTTCTTCTAAGTGCTGACAAACATTCTCTGTGGATGACACTTGCTGGAGCTGCTGTGGATTAGCACTCTTCAGTTTTCCATTGAAAGCTGCAGGACTCTGACAGAGAGAGGATTGACTGGCAAAGACTTGGGTGGAGCTGGGGGATGAGGACAGAAAGGGTCGGCCGGCTGCTACCAGCAGAGATTCAGAAGGGGTGCTGAGTGATGGTGCAGAAATATCTGGTCGTCTGTATTTATCTCTTTTAGGTGGTGGTGGTCTCTGAGGAGCAGGTCCACGCTTCTTGTTCAGCAGCACTGGGTCTATTCTATGGTTTTCCTCTCCTTTACCCCAGGACTGACAGGAGTGGTTCTCATTCAAGGTCTGTGGCTCAGAGTAGGGCAGGTGAGGCAGGCTACAATCCTTGCTCTTCTCATTCACATTTTCCTGAGAGTATCGGTAGTCACTAGGCAGTGTTCCAGACCTGCCCCGACTCTCGTGAGGCAGAACTGTAGGTTCTGGAACATGCAAAGGTCTGACAGAAGACTTCCCCTTGTGGTCTAAATTCTGATCCAGTTGATCACTCTTCTCTTGTGGGTTTTCCCTCAGGGCCTCTGTGTCAGCTTGCCTAGAGAAAAGAACATGCTTTTAGTATGCTGCTGAATTTATTTCCTCCGGTGCAAGGCCAACGCACCAACCCAGGAAGCTTGAACACCGAGATCACATCCAACACTGAACAGCAACTCCTCCGATCTATGGTAACTGTACAGCACAAAAACACCCTCTCATGTATGGGCACACATGGTGTACCTAATCTAACGTGATGAGTCAAAACATAATGTCAGGCTAAATTAGGGTATGGAGCACCACAGGACACGACACAACCTCTGGGCAACCTAAGCCGCTGCAGTGTGCACAGCTTAGTTAAATGCACAGCCAAACATTGGTAGAAAACAAAACTGTCTCCAGAAAAGGAATTCTAATACTAAAATTTAATTCTCTTCTTGCTACAAAGTCAGTAACAAAGTGTGTGAAACACGTTTCTTATCTATTATTCTTGCAATAATACTTCAGTAACATTTTAAAATGTGAACTGAATACCAGGAACTTTAATTTTGAATCTGGAGGTTGAATTTTTGTGTTATCTGCTGAAAAATGAAATGAAAGCAAACAAAATGTTTGCTGAAGCTAAAAATCTGGGAAAGGGAAAATTACTATCTCCTGAATTAAGGCAGAAAAGAAAATTTAGAGGTTTATTTTCTAGTCAGGCTTAATTTTAAGGTTGAACTTCTTTTGCCCTGTCAGCACAAATGACAAACAGTGGCCAAAAAGGCCTTATCTTATCCTAAATGTTTTTGGGTTTATTCCAGTTTCACACTCTGTCTCTCTAGTCAGGAAACAGCCTTTCGCAGTTCCATGCTTGTCCTTTGCCACAAGACATGTAGTACGTTTGTGCTCACCAGATAAAGAGAAATTGGGGAAGGAGCAGAAGGCAGGAGAAAAGTACCTCTGGAGCCCCGAAAGGAGATTGGTTTGCCTTCTACTTTAAAGGAGGCTGAAGAGACATTATGAGCTTAGAAAACAAGCTGCAACAAAAAAGTCAAAGGCTTCAGAGAGCTACTATGTAAATTATGCTACTGACAGTGCTGGTCTCTGTATTTTTAAATAGTAATCCTGTAGTGATGCACTGCTCAAGCCTTCTTTTGAGGTGACTCTGAAAGAGGCATCTTTCCCAGCCTATTTGTAAAATAAAGTTTACTTGAATTTTTCAACGTAAACACGTTATTAACATCACTGTACCAGTTTTGAGATTGTCTATAGGCAGTTAACACCAGTGTGTAGGAAAACAAAATTTGAGATAAAAGCACATAAAATAACTATTAGCTTAAAGTCTGTTGTAAATTCAAGAAGAAAAAAAATTGGAGTAATTACACACTGCATTTCTATTTTAATTAAATTAAAACAAATGTTTAAAATTAAGTACTGGAAAAATGACCAATTAGATGTGGATTCCTGAGAAATCACATACACAATCTTTCTCTCTCTTTCATGTGAAGTGTTAAGCCTTAAAATTCTACTTTAACTGATAAATTTTAAATTTAACATGAATGAGGAGATTAGTGTTGTTGACATTCAGGTCTCTTCACCTAAGAGTAGGTGGTTCAGACAACTTCAAGTTGTCTGACAAATTCAGAGTCAATTCTGATTTACAAAACAGTATTTATTGACTCCTCTTTTTTTTACTGACTTACCAGTAGATGAAGGACAGTTTTGTGAAGTAAAAAATTATGCAAAAAGCCAGGAAGACCAACATTATTCAGATTTGGTTACATGGCATCTTGGCATCTCAAGAGTCAGCTCATTGTCCCTAGTGAGTTCAATGTGAGCAGAACCAGGCCTGTAAATACATCCACTAATTTTAATGGAAATATTTACCAAATGAAGACTGCAGGCCTTACATATTAAATACTGTGTTTAAACCAGCATTTTTCATTGTCCAGATAACCCAGGAACAGCACAATTTTCTCCTCGTTAACCCGTGCAAAAGCTCTTCAGGCCTCCCAATTTACCTTCACATCCATAAGCCACAACAAAAACCAGTGCAACAGATGCTCTCAGATGCACAGAAAAATCAAGGGTATGACACAAAATGTTGCAAAGACATCAATTACATGCATTACCTCAGCCAGTTTGCAAAGTATACCATGAACTTCGCATGCACATCGGGACTGGGGAGTGCTGGTGGAAGCAAACAGGACAGAGAACACCACCAATCTGACACATCTGCATATCCAAAACATGTAACCAATATATTGGTGTATATATCTATTTATCTGGCTCAAAAGTAATGAATGCTCTAGCAGTCCTGTCACTTTCCAAAACTGAGCAAAAGGACATAAAGAATTACAGCAGAGAGAAATTTAGAGATGCCATATTTGCAAACACGGAGATTAAAACCAGAAATTACAGACATGACTTCATACAGCCTCCACAAAATTAATAAAAAATTTTGCAGCACCACACAAAATGGGTCTGAGGAGAGGTGGTGGCTACATTCAACACTGAAGCTAAATTGCATTCAGTGTGAGTGCATCTTCATGCAAAACATGCTCATCACATTATTTTGGAGAGATGTAAGCTTACTGTTCAGAAAGGAGGAAAAGAAAACAAGCTTCAAGCCCCAGGAGAACACAGTGGCAAGAACCTGCAAAGGTGTTACATTATTATCAATACTGAGAAGTCCACTAAGCTCCTTGCTATTTGTCAGTGCATCATGTAATAATATGCCCAGAATACAGCTGGTTTGGAAATGAGGCCCATAGGATTATGCAAAGATAACATGCCACTGAAAGGAACTCATCATTTATAACCAAACATCACAAAGTGAGAGACAGAACAGTTTTAAATAATCTGAAAACATGACAATTGACTTAATTACTATTTTCATTCTAGATAACAAACCAGCCAACATCAAAAACATTAAACTCTCAGCTATCTTCAAACCCAAAGCTCCCTCAACCCCATAATACAATGCCACAATTACCCAAGTTGCAGGAGTCTGAGACAACAGAACCAGGAAAGCTCACACACATTCCCCACCCTGGCACTGCACATTACAGCTTTCACTGGGAGACAACTTACACCAGTCACTTAACCCAAACTTGCAAAGGAAGTGTAATTAAGAGTCTCATCCTACTGCTACAAAGTAGTATTCAGTAAGGGTGAGTCTAGTACAGCAGTCTAACATGAGCCTTTTCTACTGCATTTGTTTTTAGTATTTTGCTGTAGGAGCTTTCATATCTAAATGGCAGGAGGCAGAAAACCAACATAGGCTTCTAACTGAAAAGAAGAAATTGCTTCATTACACAAACCAGTCCTTCATATTTTTGAGAAGCACTGATTTAGCAGAGGGTTCAGCATTCCCAAAGGGGATCTGTGTGGAGAGACAAGAGGCTGAGCACTCATCAGTGAATGCAGGAGAAGCTCTGCTCTGTGTCTTGCACTTTCCCAGTGGCCACAGCCACACCAGCATCACTTACTGCAGTGGGGGTGGGAATGTGGATCTCCATACTGGCACAAAGTACTTTCTACCTAAATGGACAAGTACATGTCTCAGTTTCCTTCTGGCTCCGTTAGCTTGGGGAATACACACTCAAGACTGAAATGTAAAGGCTATGTAAAGACTAAGCTGGGCAAAAACCTCCCAAGTCTCATCCCCAGCCTGGACACCTCCAGTCCCCCAAGCAATAATACAATAGGCTATTCCAACAAACCAGAGAGCGTTAACAGTAATGTGGGCTCTTGCATGAAGGTTAAACCATATACACATACACACACATTAACCTGGAGCCTGCCAGTGGAGTCAGTGAGCATTTACAAAAATGAATCATAATGTATAGATGCCTATCAGAAGAATAACATTTTTGGTTGCCATAAAAAACAACTCCAAATCACTTTCTTCATATGCCCCATATTCAAGACTTGACTAAGTCTCAATAGAGAGATAGAATGATCTGATCCAATGCTGTATCTCAATAAATGAAAGTGCTTTCAATAAACTCAATGTATTTGATTTTTATCTGTCTGATTTACAGTTTCTTGAGAACACTTCAGGCCAACCCAAACAGTGCCACGAGACGCTCCAACTTCAAAATTCCAGACTAGATAAGCTTTGCAAATATGCATTAGCCAACATTTGAAAAATGTATCATTCGTTAAAGACCTGACCTCTGTGCAAAAGTTTCACCATAAAACATAAGCACAGTTATGTAACCAAATATATGTCCTCCATTAACTCACTGGCAAAGGAGAGCAAATGGAGTGGTTCCTTCTGATTTAATTTAAATTCCTTCTCAAGAACTACAAGCTACACTGGAAAAAGGCCTTCATACCTGAGTACGACTCGTCCGTAAAAGTCCTCACCCTACAAAAACAAACACTCTCAAAATCAAGGCCACAGTTTTGCAGTCCCTTTACAGTGACCATATGCAGATACTCTGCCAGAAGAGGCAGTCTCTTTCTTAGATACTTTCAGATTTGTCTTCCTGCTCTTTACAGCATACTAGCAGTAGGAATTGTACAGCCCCACAGAAAACTGGATCAAGGACCTGACCTGGCTTGAAACAGATAATTATGTGGCTTAAAGCTTCAGGGAAATACTGTCTTTGCATATGACAAAATCCTGTTTATAGGCACAGCTCTTGCCAATACTTTTTAAGCTATGAACTTCAGGTGCTGAAACTATGTTTTCATTGGGTATTTGTCTGGCACTTGGCACACTGGGATCCAAAAGCACTTCTGCAATAATCCACAAATAAAGGGTAGTTTCTTCTATCCGGTATAGCTCTGCTTGAGACAGCACAATGCTATGAAGTTAGAAGGGGGTGCATAGGGCAAGACTGTTGGAAATTCAGGAAAAAATTTGCCGTCTAATGCCATATTTTAATCCATATTGATAAGCACTAACTAATGCATGATGGGTGTCTTCTATGATTTCAGAAACTTTAAAGGTTCAAAGGCATCAGCTCCCCACAGCTGAGGCAGGTGGAAGCCAAGTGGGATATGCTAGGCTATCTCAGGTCTCACGAGATACCTGTGTTTAGACAACCATTTAGCCAACCAAGTTTAGCCAACTTAGAATTAAACCTGAGCTCTCTGTGGACTACAACTTGACTCAGGACTTCACTTGCACATAGATGTCTCCCTTCTATTATTTATCTGAATCCTCATCTGAGTCCCATATCCTTTTTTTTCAGAGGGTCCAGGACCACTTAAGTCCTTAAATTGGTTTTACTATTGCAATACTCAGGAGACACTGACAACACAACACCAGAATCTGGACATGCAATACCAGGGCAATTATTTCACCAGTGGTTCATTTTTCTGATGAACTCTCTATCTGTTTTCACTACTGAGTCAGTACAGCACACACTACCCATCAGATAGTGACACATGAAGCATATTCCCAAGATGCTATATGAGAGCTTTATGGAAGTACTTAGAAATCTTAAAAGATAAATGCAGAGAATAAAGAGCCCTCTAAAGAACCATGATGGCTGTACCCTAGCAGTTATGCCATGAAGAGGCACAGCATATAAGCCACTACAAAGAAGTAGAGCTGTCCACTGCCTTGGTCTGAAGAGACAGATGATGGCAACTAGCAAGTTGCCAAGAAGCAACCAAGAAGCACTATTGAAGCAAATGGTCCTAAAACCAAAACACATGTTAAGATGAAAAGAATAATGAATACTGAATGATGAGAGAATGCTTTCTCTCTCTCAAGAGGAAAAAAAAAAGGCCTATCAGAAGACAACTGAAGGTACCAAACTAGCAAGATATTTCCAAAAGTATATCCCACAGCACATCATTGGTACACTGCAACCCGTTTATCATGGTACGAGTCTTGGTTTTTCAATTCTGTTTCTGAAAGCCTGTTAACATTATCTGTGCCTCAATGGCAGCTATCTGCTTAGTCAGTCACACTAAATACAGCTTAGTTGTTGCACCCAATGTATGAAGCAAAATGTCACTCTACCTTAACAACCCTTGCATTATCACCTGGCTTTATCACAGAATGAAAAACAGTAACAGACACTGCTTGCCAGTCCATCGATCCCACCAGAATTTCTCTCCTGTCCTGCCTGCACTGCCACATACACACTGCAATGAGTTTTCATATCTCATTCTGCCTCTCTAAAAATGTTACCTCTTTCCCCATGAAAATCAGAAATAAATAAGTAACAAAGAACATATCCACACCAATTCTGCAGTAATTAAACAAAGTTATGTTGATGGATAGAGGTAGGCCAGTCATGGGTAACAGCAAAAGACATAGGCCCATAACAAAAATAAAATCTGATTAAAATTATATTTCTCATAGCAGCACAAGGGCCTTTATGGAGAAGGGAAGAATCTTGTGGGAAAGGGCAGGGGGAGCAATGCTTTCCTTTCCTTAGTTCAGAAAACAAAAGCCCCTCCTCCATTCTGCTGCACATCAAAAATAAACAATAAAAGGTAATTTTTATGGCTGTATTCTTAGTGCTTTATCTATTGCATGCTTCTCCTAGCACACAGGGGATTACCTGCATGGAATTAAAATTACTTCTACTCAAGTCAGCCAGTTAATGTGTTCAGTACTTACACACTGAATTCAATCATCAGAATATCCCAACAGTATAACGAGAACCATCGTATTACACAAATGGCAACCATTGCAGAGACAAAAGACAATATTTTCCAACACTGCTAACAAGGAAATCACAGTCACATTAAAAAAAAAGCTCAAAGAAGAATGATTGTTTTGTCAATTTACTAAAAAACCCCCTACATTCCAGTTGCCACTCCTTTGATTTTTTTTTCATTTAGATTTTTTTTGTCCTGATAATGCTGTTGCTATTTTCTTGTTGCTATTATTACTGAAAACAGCTGCTTGCAGCTGAACGAGAATTAGGTAACAGAAGACAAGCTATAAAATGAAACACTTTGTGAATAACAACTAGGTCACCTGGGATTCTCAGGCATTCTCTCACCAAAAAGAACACATAGCTAGCTCATCTCTAAAGGAAAAAAAATCCTAAACCAGTTGTTTAAATTAATTAGCATGCACACATTTCAATAGCCATCTTTTCACTCTGAGCCACACTCACCGCTTGCTTCTAGTAGTCACATCCAATTCTCTTACACTCCCAGCTAACAGCTCCTGCTGCTGTGGAAAAGGTCTTCGTGCAAGCCTGTACTCACAGTAACAGGCTTGCCAGGCAAATAACAAGATGAAAAGCTCTTGCACCACCCCTAGCCAAGAGGAACCCTGAGCCTGGCACCCTGAGCCACAACAACGGCACTGCAGCCTTCAGTCCAGAAAACAAGTATTTTCGAAAGGCACTGCCTTCTAATTCCAGTGTGCATGATGCCAACTGTGAAAACAAAAGCTGCTAAAAACAGCGCGTGTGTGCGAGCGTATGCACACAGAGCATCTTAGCTGGAATTAACTCACGTTTTCCCCCTATTCTCCCAACCCATCAGTGAACAGAGCAGTCAATTGCACTAAGCAAAATAAAATTCTGTACCAAGCATTGCATCATTGCTAACTTGCTACTGTAGCTTCTGCTGATAGAGGCAGAAGATGCAGTCTGTGCTCAAAGACCTGAAGAACAAAAGAAATACTGTATGAATTAACACTGCAAATTTCTGTTCACAACTGACAAAAAATGGTAAATAAGGCACACACCTCTAGCCATTTCTTTCATGCTTTAACACTAAAGACAAGACAATCTTACCAGGATTTACAGCTTTTTACCCATATTCACTGGATATGTGAGCTTTGCATCCTTGCAAATGTGCCAGCCAGTTTGAAAGCCTTGCAGAACTGAATCTGCCTCAACCTCTGCGTCTCATTTACTGTAACACAGAGGATTTTCAAAGCCATGCCTCACAACAGCTGGCTTGTTTTTGCCTGCTTCCTATGATTGACAAGTTCATACAAGCTCTGTCAACTTTAACCTTGATAAGTGAAGGCTTAGTCTGTATTGTATGTTACATCACCAGAAACTTCTGACCTCAGGGAAAAGATCTCAGAGACTTCAAAGCTTTTCCTTTCCCCCACCCCCACCTCCTGGATTTGCTTATTAAAAAAAAAAAAAAAAAACAACAAAACTTAAAAGTCCTTTAATTTTTAAAGGATTTTCATTTGTGAAAATCATGATCTGCAATTCCACAACTACAATTCCACAGCTCTGCAAGTTTTAACTATTTACAATGATTTTAAAAGATCAATGTGTCACTAGGTTCCTTTCTGAACAACATTCAAAAAACCAAGTCTTTAATTCCAGAGGAGAGTCTTCATTCAGGGCCTCCAGCCTGAATTTTTTTGCATGTGTTGCGTGCACAGGCGCCCTCTCTTGCAGGAGATTCTGCAGGGAAAGAACTGAATGCTTTCATGCTGCATGAGCACATTGCCACCCCCACGCTCCATCTTTAGAAGGCATCATGGCTTTCATCAGAGCAAAGCTCAAGCTCCTTTCAATTTATCTACGAGAACACATTAAAGATTTAACAGAAAAGTTATGGATAAGGCTTTAATATGTATGAAAAGATAATTTTAAAGATGACCACTTTAAGAGGAAAATGTTATTTAAACTGCACACAAAACCACATGGAGCAGCTAGGTATCTAGTTAATAACCTCCCGTAAAATTTTTCTGCCTCCAAAAGCTGCCTATTTGATTTCAATAGAGAGTGAGAATGACTTCAAGAAAAAACTCCAGTTTGCATAATACAACTAGTTAACAGACTGCAGCAAGTCTGGCTGGCCCATGCAGAGAAATGGAAGCTATAGCTGCCATGTTACTTTTTAGCACACAACTTCACACACATTTACTGATATAAGCAGTCTCCTGCGTGACAGCAAACCATAACTATGTTGCCTAAGGGCTTATAGCAGAAAGTGAACATTTCACAGGCTAGCTTTTAGTACCAGAACACCATAAAGCCACTCCATATGTCAGAAATGCATGAATTGCTACACTGAGGAGACAAATCAGTCACCTATTTCCAATTATGCTTTTCATCAAGTATCTTAAGGAAAAATAAAATCTACAATGCATCAACACATCATGCTTTTATGACTTTAACCACTAGAGACTACATCTTACATTAGCTCTAAATGTCCGTACTCAACTGTTATCATCAACAGGGCTACATGAAGATAGCTGAATTTCAAGCAATGCAACAAAAATGCATGTCTTTAGATGGTTTTCATTCCAATTTTATTTCCAGGAAAAGCAGTAAGATCAAACCAGAATACAAAAATTAACTAATGTGTATAAATTTATCTCTGTTTTTCTCTTGATAAACACTTCTTTGTGTTATTCTTTCACTCACACCCAATTTCAGAATAATGTTTAGGACTTCTTCCAGCTACTCATGCTTGGTAACACTTCCCTTTAGGGGCAGGGGAGGAAACTTTCCGTAAGAAGAAACCAACCTCCAACACTTCTTTTTATCAGCCCATGATGGCCTCACATACCCCTAGCTGTCACTGCATGCACAGGGAGGAGAACAGATGTGCCAGGAGCACTTAAAGCAAAAACAACTTTACTTGGTAGCAAAAAGCTGCAAGTAGAAAAAAGGGGAAATAAGAGATAGGATAGCCAATCTCAAGTTTAGAAACAGGGATTCAAAGTTCACCTAATAAACCAGAGGGAGAGTTCACATTTTCAAGGGTGTGGAGAATGCACAAATTGGATGGGGGAGAAACAGGGCTGTATTAGTGTAGGACTGCAAACCAAGCACAGGTCTTGGAGGCAGTCCAGCACCCATTTAACGAGCTGCTGGTGAGCCTGAGTGGAGCATCTCACTGATCTGCAGGATGCACACCTGACAGCCGCCGGCTGCCAGGACAGTGAGGAATGGGGAGGCAGTGGCAGGAGCCTGCAAGTTTTAACAATTTATTTAGCCACAACCAACCCCAAATCCCAAAATAATGCATTTCTGATGCTTACAAAGATGCCCACACATCTCTCAGCTCAACTAGCCTGGAAGTTTTAAAATGGACAACAAGAGGAAGAAAAAGACTATAAGTGGGACAATTTATCATGCAACTTCTGCCTTGATCCTTAGGCATGAGAACAATCTGGCTCAAAACTTTGCTATTTGAAGAGCTACCCTGTGCCAGTGACCATATGTATTTAGATAAATATTTTTTGAAATATTAAGAATCCACACAGTGGTATTTAATTTTGAAAAGGACATTTCCACACATGAGATGAATATTTTTTAAGAGAACAAGCCAGATGGTATAATGCTAAGAGATAACATGCAACTGAAAATCCAATATATGAAACTCAGAGGAAATGTGTAACACCTACCAAAACACCCAACCACTGTTCTTCCTTCCCTCTCTCTGCCCCCCCAAAGGTTGAATTAAATAGCAATTGAAAGGAACATCCACCAGAAAACTTAGGTCCTACTCAAATGAGGAAAATCCAGAACTAACCAGGCAAAGCAGATGTATAAACAAAATATGGTAAATAAAGAAATTTTAAAAGAAAAGCTGAGGTATAAATCCTTAGGGGTGTTAAGATTAAAAAAAAAAAAAAGAGGGCAAAAAAAGGCACTTCTTCAAACACAGATATCTGCCAAACAGATTATAGGGATGAAAGCACAATGGTAAGAATACAAAGAAAATACGGCTGCAGCAAAAAATGGACACGGTCTCCCCTTCACAACTCCACAAGCAAAGAATAGCCTTTGCAGGAACTATTCTCACATGCTGCACACCATTAAGAGTGGGTAGTCATAAGCTACCTGGGCCATATGATAATCACCTGAAACTTCCACAGGAAATTGCTGAACTGGGATCTGTGATGCACAGCTACCCACTCCTCTGATACTTGGACAGCTGCTTGAGCACAGTGACACACAGTGTTGGGGGAGGGAAGGTGTGAGGGTGCTGAAGAGAAAGAATGAGGGAAAGAGAGCAAGAATTAAAAAAACCCATCCCATTATGAATCTGGAGAACTTCAGAATCATAAACTTAACATCTGAAATAAGCAAAAAGTAGAAATTTTATTAAGAGATTCAGCAGCTGCACTAATGAGCAAAATTGACAAAGAATAATTTGGGCATGTGTAGAAAATATATGTCTTGGATGCACTACCAATCTTAGAAAGAGTAACTACACATAGGGACAAGAGTGATCTGGATGACAGAGACCTTGGATTTTTAGATGAGTTAGAAAATTAAATTTTATCTCACCTGAGGCACTTGAAAATCTGACTCCCATGAGACAGAGTCTTCACTCGTCTCATCACATCATTCACATCAGAACTCATTAGATATAGATGATTCACAAAAGGGACGAAAAACTAGGTGGCAGCAGTTGCTGTTATGAGGAAATTATTCAGATTTAATAAATGCAAAGTAACCCAAAGGAGAGATTTTCCTGTACTTCACCAACCTATACAATGATGTACAATAGAAATTACTGCTACACAAGAAAAAAAAGCTGAATTTCACAGACTGTTCTGTGAACATACAATCTTTGTACTTCACAGCAGTAAAAAATGAAACAAAACCCCCAAAATAAAACAAAGCTCAAAGATAGGCAAACCAGCAGAGGCTTGACAAGATACCCAGCTGCATGGCTCCTAGTTTGCCCTGGTTTTCTGTTTCCCCCTCCAAGCATCTGCTACTGGCTCACATAAAGAAGAAAATCTGTCTAGGTAGACCTTTGGCCTGCTTTTAAGCATCGACACCCATCAGCTGCCATTGTGTACCAGTGATTCAAGGTTCCACTGTCTCAGAGTGTGATATTTATAAATCTGTTATTAGTCAGTCACATACACTAGCACACTGAAAGGACATAATGGTTTATGGCAATGAAACTTATACTAATTACTAATTACTTATACTATACTAATCACAGAAATCTAAGGATGATGAAAGGTTACAAGGGGTTTCCCATATATGAATAGATGCTGTTAGACTCACTCTCCTCTATATGCACAGGAAGAGCCACAGTAGCTTTTTCCCATTTTCAAACAAAATACAAACTTTTTAACAGACCAGACTGTACTGTGTCATTGTTATATGTCACACACAATGACATCACTGGCAAAAAAAAAATGGTCTGAGAAATGCCTTAATTATCTGTATCTCATGGTAGAGAGATGCTAAGGACATGGACCTGCTGGAGCAAGTCCAGATGAGTGCCAGGGAGGTGATCAGAGGGATGGAACATCTCTCCTGTGAAGACAGGACAAGAGAGTTGGAATCGTTCAGCCTGGAGAAGAGAAAACTCCGTGGAGCTTGTTAACACATGTATGAAATGTTTGCCAAAGTAATCTTTCCACTGATTTCTAAGGAAGCAGTTGCACGAGATCATACTATTTCTTCCTCACACAGAAAAGGGGGAAAACGTTTTGCTTACATAGCTCTGGTACTGTCTTGGTATGTCCTTCAATGCCTGAGACATACTTGTCCTGCAATGTTCAGTCACGAAAAGCAACTCAGTTTGACTGTTAACTGCAACAATAAACGAGTAACCTCAGGAAGGTCAACAAGGCCAAGTGCCAGGTTCTGCCCCTGGGTCAGAGCAATCCCAAGCAGAAGTTCAGGCTAAGAATGGACCAAGATCAGCCTTGGGAAGGAAGACTTGGGGGTGCTTATGGACAAAAAGCTCAATAATGACTTGGCAGTGTGCACTCCTAGCCCAGAAAGCCAAATGGCTACATCAAAAGCAGTCTGGCCAGCACATCAAGGGAGGGGATTCTCCCCCTCTACTCTGCTTTTGTGAAACCCCACCTTGATTACCGCATTCAGCTCTAGGGCTCCCAAAAAAAGAAAAATGTGGCCCTGTTGGAATGTGTCCAGAGGAGGACCACTACTATGATCACAGGACTGGAACACCTCATTGAGGACAAGCTGAGAGAGTTGGGGCTGCTCAGTCTGGAGAAGAAAAGGTTCCGGGGAGACCTTACAGCACCTAAAGGGGGCTACAGGAAAAACGGAGAGGGACTTTTCACAAAGGCATGTGATAGGACAAGGGGGAACGGTCTTAAGATGGAAGAAGGCAGGTTTAGATTAGGTATTAAAAAGAAATTCTTTACTGTGAGGGTGGTGAGGCACTGGAACAGGTTATTCAGAGAAGCTGTGGACTTCCCACGCCTGGAAGTGTCAATGACCAGGCTGGATGGGGCTCTGAGTAACCTGGTCTAGTAGAAAGTTCCCTGGCAGGAGGGTTGGAACTAGATGATTTTTAAGGTCCCTTCTGAACTGAACTATTCTAGGATCTTATGATTCTTAATAAAGAAGTTTAAAATAGATATGCAACACAATGCTGGCAAAAGTTCTCATTAACTATTTAAGGAAATGGCCCTTTTGCTACATATAAAAACCCCCAAGCCTTCAAGTCTTGTATTTCAGTAGCTCAGTTCCTAGTTAAGCTGATCCTAACACTGTATATTGGTACCTTATTAATTTTTTTGAGATCACAGTAAAAGAAACCCAAACAAATGTAAAATTTAAAATTTTTGGAGTTATGAAAAACTGTGTAGTTTCTAAGAATATTTCCAATGACTAATTTACACCATCTACCATTATAAACATGAGGAAACTAATTTGTCCAAATGTGTATTGTGGATTGTTGGGGTTTTTTTCCCTCACTGTTAATTACTCCTTGTAAATATGTAAACCCAGACACCTATAATGCTCACAAATCAGAAAAAGCTAAGAGAAGTAACTGTCAATATACACATGTATATTTTATATGTCTGTATATATACACACACAAACATCCATATAGGCATGATACAAATAAACACATACACAAATGGACTAGTGGTAATTTTAAAATTCTTTTCCATCACACTCACTTCAGAAGACATAAGGTCAATCATATTCCTGTGTTGCTGAAAGTCCTCCTCCTTCCTTTCAAAATAATTTGCTGCACCTCTTGGTGAGCATGGAGCCTAAATATTCATCAGGTGTTGAAAAATCTTCCTTTTAAAGAGCCTAATAAAAAACTTGGGAACATGTCTATAGGCTCCTGCTTCTGGATTATCAAAGATTTTTCTAGAACATTATACTTGGGCATTTAGGACAACTTAAGCATTAAGAAATTATTTTTATTTTGGTTTTGTATTGTAAAGGCTGTTCCTCTGTCTTCAAGAGCTCAAACAGGAGTAACTACTAAGGTATGAAAACACTGAAAAATATTTTACAGTGTTTAATTAAGAGTTGAGTCACACTGTGGCCCTACACTTGACACGCATATGCTGTTGGACTTGACATCTATTAAATGTCGAAGTATTTTCTGCAGCCTGTGATCTCAGATACCCTTTTTCATTTTTTGAAGTTATGTAACTTTAATAGACATCACAGGAACAAATTAATAGAGCTAGGAGTCAAATGTTCTTAGAAAGTAAATAAAGGCAATGGCTGTAAACATCTCTAGCAGATAGCAATCTTAAGAATTAGATCATAAAGCATGATTCTTTTGATGCAGAATGACTTATGTGTGCATGTCATACTGCAGGAAGCCAGAGACTACTGGTCAGAGCATCCATTTCCCTCTTTAACTTTCAAAAAGTCTATTTCAGCTTAGAAATTGTGGAGACTTCTATAAGGAAGGTAATTATATAATCAGTTTAAATCATTTTACAAATGCAGAAAGAGAAACGTTTAAAGAAGCACAGACTTCACATCCGTGAAAAGGTAAGCTTTTGTAACATATTTGAAATAGAGTGGCACAACAAAAATAAAAAAGCACCACTTCTTTGTGTTACAGATCAGCCGAATTGTTTAATGCTTTTAAGCTGTCCTAAAGTTAAGAACATGCATAGAACCACATCAACTCCTCAGTATGAAAATACTCATCTCATGTTAGATGACTGCATCCCTGTAAGTTCGTAACAAGAGTGGCTTGGTTCTTCCATAAGAGATGACAGTGGCTGCTATGGACCACTATTTTCTCTTCCTACAAAAGTAATACCCTAACTATAAATACTGCAGTTCAGAAGAACATGGTGCAGCTCTTCTAAAAAGGGAGATGAAACAACCTGAATTCACTGGAAGCACTCAGTAATCTCAGAGGGGAAAAACGGAGCTCAAAGATGAAAGAGGTTCACAAACTATCTTAATCAACTCAACATTCCCATACCCCCCGCCCCCCCCCCCCCAATTTTTCAAAGTACTGCTAATTTACATTTTACAATTGTGTGCTAAAAAACAACAGTCAAGAAAATACTGTAGCAAAATGCTCAGGAAAAAAAAAAAATCAAACATCTTTATTTTTGTTTGTTTGTTTTTAAAAAGCCATTTGCTGTTACAATATTCTAACCCATTTTCATTCTAGAGTCAGTGCATTTAAAAAAACTCGTATTTCTGAGGAAAATAATCAGGGAAGCTGCAAATGGTAGCTATTCAAAGTTTATTTCAAGTTAATTTTTTTTTCGTTTCTCAAAACAACTGAAGGGGAGGGAGGCCAGAGGCACCCTGTAGTGTAGGACATTCTCTAACCTGGAGAAAGCACCCGTGGACTCCACAGCTGTCTCTCAGCTTGGGTTCTTACAAATCTCATGCCCACAAATGCAGAAGGGCCACTCCTGTGTTCAGCCCCATCACACTGACTTCGGTAGCACGAAGGCCATCATAGCACACAGGTCTCAGTAGCACAAAATATCAGCTGCCAGCTATTTAATCCAAACATAAATTTTAAAATAGAGTATTAAATATGGCCATAAGGAAGACCTCAGATTTGGTTACTATTCATGTTCCAGAATATACCCTGAATTAGGCAGATTTGCTAGCCATTTGCAGATTGCTAGATTTTAAAAAGATAAATCTAAATGCCCTTAGGGCAGCTTAAAAATCATAAAATCAATCCATGCCATGAGGCCAGTTCCTTTTGAGCACAAGAATGCCTTGTAAAAAAGAAGCACATGGAAATATATATTCTTTCCCAGAAGGCAGCTATTCATTATCACGCAGTGGTAGTTCACACCACAGGAATTAAATGCCCAAATGAGGGATTTTAATCAGTCCGTTTTTTGAATACAGAAGGCATATCAAGCCTCTGCATATCAGCGTTGAGAGAAAGGCTGTGAAAGAGACCATTCCACAAAACCTGCTGTAATGCACTAAAATAGCCAAATACCACACCTGAAATAGTATGTCAGAATAGGCTCCAGCTGAAAAAAAAGTTACTGCAGTTGGTGCCCAGTCCCGTGATTTTCATGGATTCCATTATTATAAAGCAAGAATTGTGCTGCACAAACACTGCTAAAATGCTGGCGTAGGAGTATTATTCACATGCTTTTGTGACTCGGCTTCGGCGCTGGTAGATGGAAATAATTTCACTTGTCCAGAGGCGCTGCCCGCCCACCGCAGCCCGGCTGCTCCCGGCTGATCGTGCCCGCCTCCCCCCCGCTTCCCTCCTGCCCGCCCCACGCGTGCGCGCACACTCGCACCCTTGGGGGCTGCTCATTTTGGAATCGCTAGGGTAAGTACAAAGGGCTACCAAAAACTAGAAAAATAGGGGGTGGTCTCTTCAGCTAAGCCATAAGCAATGCAAAATACAATCATATGAACCCACAAATAAATACTAATTTTTTACAAGGTTTTATGGTCGCAGCTAGAGTGTATGTTTGTTACAGTTCATAATTTCCTCTCCCTTGAGAGATTAATACCTCTTAGAGAACTGAGGAAAGCCTACAGAGGTTCTTTTTCCCTATGCATGGGTTGCCTCTGTTAGAAAACCCAGACCTGGCAACAGCAGCGTATGCACAACCTCAGCTCGGCTTCAGCAGCCACAGAACCAGTGATTGCTGAAATCACTGCTTACACCACATCGGGCCAGGACCAGGACAACCCTCAGCATGCTAGACATTTAAAGGATTTTAACTACACTGTGCATACAGTCACACCTTTCAAAAGGGTTTGAAAACATTGTATATTAATTAAAACATGAATTAACAGAGAAAATCGGAGCTCTTCAAACAGTAAAACAAATTTTAGTGTCTTCTATTCATGTACTGAATTCTGTAAAGACACAAGAAAAGCAAAGTCCAATTTACAGCACTACTATGTTTCAGCAGCATGCTGTCTTTGCCAAGGGTAATACTGGAAATCTTTTTTGGGAAACCCCAGGACCCCTATCTAATCCTGAATAAACCTGTAACTATCACACAAATAATTCATGCACACAAATAAGAAGCAACTGCCTTTGAACAAACTGTAACATGTTCAACACTCAACAATTTCTTTAAGCTCACACTAGAGTCCCCAAAAATTTCAGTCCCAACATTAATTCCATTATGCACATTGAAGTATTTGGGGAGAAGGAGGGAAATAAGGGAAGAAGGCACTGCAGAAACTCTCAACTCATCACAGCAGAACTTGCAGTTTGAGTCAGGAAAAGATCAGATGAGAGAAATTTGTCAAAAAGATTGGTCAAAATCAAATCTTTTAGAGAGACAAATTAAGAAACACTATACTTACCTTACAGTGCAGTTCCTTTCATCCAGTTTGTTAATGTTAGAGAAAATACACTCCCCATCTTCCTTTAAATCCTCTGCTTGCCTCCTTACTTCAACTGATACTTCCTAAAAGAGGTTTGCAGTACGAGTAAGAGACCAAGTCATCATGTTTCAGACTCCCAAAAAATCTGTGATTATGGAACCTCTTATTTGTGGGTTTGCTCTGTTCAAATATACATTAAGTCAACAGCATAGCATGTTTTAAGCTTGTTTGGTTTTAAGCAGTACAGCGTGCTCTGTGACCTCCTGAGCTGCACTCCCGACCTGGCTTTGCTCGCGTTGCTGTTCTGCTTTGCTGATCTAGAGAAGAGCTTAACGTTTATATAAACATTTGCAACTTCCATTTGGCAAAAACAAACAAAAAAAAGGAGGCACAGAAGTTGCAGAAGAGTTGCTCATATTTTAGGAGATGAAAGTATGCACCAGGTTGTGAATCCCTCTGTGAGTACTTCAGTTTCTCAGTGAAACACCAACAGTGCTGTTCCAGAATGTTATTATCTCCCTATCTTCAAACAACCCCACCCAAAGCATAGCTTTGCATTACAAACACTGAACCTACAGGAAATTTAATTGTGCATTAGCACTGGAATAATCTGAATCATACATGCAAAACAACATCTTTATTTACTTCAGTCTGTTGTAAGCATCTTCAATGCACTTAACACCGTATTTTCCAGGTGCCTAAACAGGTGTCTGCTTTTTGCCCCAGGAGGCCTATACTGAACTTAAGGGCACTGACTAATAAACCAGAAATGCATACAGGGAATAGATTATATGATTTTTTTTTTCTGCTAAGTAGGCAATTATTTAATAACTCAGTGTGTTTAATTTTCAAAGTATCTTCCAGGTGAATATTTTCAGTGCTTCAAATCTCTACCCTAGTAAATTATCCACATAGTTAAGTCTGTACATAGAGTTCAAAAATAATTTTATCAAACTTAAAGACACAAAAAACTTATAGCAAGACAGTCCACAACATTTTTGTTTCTCTTTGAGCTATTCTCATTCTACTCCATATCTACACACACAGAGGTGACCTGAGTATGTATGTATGCAATGTTTTTATCAAGAGGGGAAAAATAAAGAAAAGGTAATACACTACTGCTTTGCTTCAATTCTATTCTTGCAGAAGGTGAAGTCCAACACAGGTTGAACACACTGTGACTCCTTATACATATCAGGCAACCTCATAATAGCTTGAACAACATCTTTTAACAGAGAACTGAAGAGACTTGGTTTCTCTGTTTACTTCCAGTGCCACATGCCAACCATTGCCTGGCCCTGCTTGGTTAAAAATTAATGTAATATTTACTTGCAAGTTGAACAGACTTCTGGCATCTCTCTAAGGAATAAATGTATACATCTTAAACCAAGCAAACTGACATAAAACAAAACATTAAGCAGTTTCATTGTTGCTGTGGCTTTAACATTAACAGGCATATTTGTAATCTCTAAACTTTATCAGGCAGAAGTTTTGTCCTATGTAATTTTGCATGAGGCAAGTTTAGAGGAAAAGAGGAAATCCATGGAAATTATTAGACCATTAAAAAATTAGACAGAAGTATGCATTATTTACACGTGGAACACTTTTCTTCATAGTTTCAGAGAATTCAAACAGGGAATACAGCCACACCAATGAAAACAGGGAATACAGCCACACCAATGAAAAAATAAGTCTGGGTGAAAATTGCTTTGAACCTTCAAAATCTCTACTGTAAAAAAGAGGATATTAGCAAATCAATCATGTTTTCTTTCCATCTGACTACAACACACAAGAAATTACTTTGATCCAATTGCTCTTGTGCAGCACAAACTTTGATCTTCCTCGTTTTACTTAAGATAGCTACCTATAACATTTACTCCTTTACTGACAAAAGGCAAACACCATATTAGTGTTACTAAATTGGAAATTTTCATAAAAATTCTCTCTTCCCCTCCATTCCTCTACTGTCCTCCACCACACTGGGCAACTTAAAGGATAATGCAAAAGACACTTGTACCTGTTTGTAGAAATCAGTGGAAGGGGATGATCTAGATCTCTCATGGGTGTATTGGGATTTCCCATGCTGTTCATGGCCTGTATCGAGGATATTATCAGCTGAATGGTACCTTCCTGAGCCCCTTGGCTCTATTGGCTTCCACTGCTCCTTCCACGATGCCTCATACTCTGCAAAGGTTCCCAGGCGCAGCGGCTGTGCAGATTTCCCAATCCTCTCAGCAGCCCTATTGCTGCTGCTATGATGGACACTATCTTTTGAAGCATGAGCAGTTTCAAGTCCAGCAGAGGCTACCCGACCTCTTCTCTCATACCACAGCTCCTCTCCCTCTTGTGCTTTCCTATCTGGCCTCTCAGGTTGTCCCTCTGCTAGACCATGGGGACTTGGTTTCTGTGATGATTTTCTAAATGCAGGCTTACTTGTTTCTTCAAAAAATTTCCACCTGTCTGCAAATGAGCCCAGGGCTTCTTCTGCTATGTTTGGACGGCAATGAGCATGGCATTCATCCTCTGACATGCCCACCTCATTCATCTTCTCTGGTTCTGAGTATGACTTCAGTTTTTGCTCTGTTGTGAACCTCTTCCTGGCTCCAATCCGAGAAACATGATGAGTGCCACTCCCTGTAGGATTTGGTTTGGCTTGTGTAGCCTCAAGGAATCCAGAGACATCTTCAGAAACCAAAGCCAATAATGAAGAGTTGTAACTACCAGTTTTCCGCTCAGGGGACCTGGGGAGATATTCAGCGAGGCTGGGCTCCAAGTCCCGACGTCTGAAGGACGTCGCGCTCAGAACCCTGGCCTGGGCTTCCTTGAGGTGATCTTTGTAGGTGCTGGTAAAGTTTTTGTCAGGGGAGGTGGTGACATTCTCTGTTGAATCTGGTTTCCAGGTCTCGCTGCACTCCTCTGTTTCAGATGACCCTACTAGTGTAGCAGTGCTTCTACTTTTCTGCAGCTTTGCTCTTCTCATTTGGATCTCATTTCTGAGGGTTGTTGCAAAACGATCACTCCTTCGTGCCTGTTTAGACAGGTGAGTGTCAAATGAGGTCTGTCGTTCTGATACCATTTCTGGGTTGTTGTCAGACTGTTCTTTCCCTTCTTGAGCTAAAGAGTGCAACATTGGTGTCTTCTGAGGAGAAATCTTGCTACTCTCATCTTTTCCCCACCTAAAATCTTTCTGAGCAGATCTGTTTTCAGTGGTAAGGACACAGCCCTTAACATACTCCTGCTGACCATGCCTAGTTTCACCTTCCTCAGAGCTGTTCTCACAGCTTTTCTTTTGTCCAGATTTTTCAGTATGATTAGGTTTTTTAGACTCTTCTACTACAGCACACCTAGCATCTCCCTCTCTGTCCACTGGGTAATGACTACTGTTCTCACACCTTGTCAGTGAAGATTCAATAGATTGTTGAGGTAGATAGTATTTTGGGTTTGGGGCCATGGTAATAACTGCAGAATTTTCATGAGGTCCAAGTGACAAATCAGCTCCCACTGCAGGTTTCCAGCTGTCATCCTTGAGTTGTAGTGGCTTTGAGCTTCCCTGAGCAGGCTGTTTTGCTGTCACACAATAATATCGACTTTGTCCAATGTTGTCCACCTTCTGTTCAGCAGCACTGTTCAAAGAGGAAGTGTTGAGCAGACTGGCTTGGGTTGGACTGTAGCCATGAAAATGATCTGTAGTTAACTCCTGAATACCACTGTAGGACAGATAATGTTGCTGATCTTTCGGTGCAGCTAAGATTCTTGCACTGTGATAAAAGGTGCTTTCATCGCTGTACTGGTGCTGGTGGTGGTAAAAGTAAGCGGACTGTGCAAACCTAACATCAGTGCTGGACAAGGATGGCTGCAGTTTGTTCACAGTTCCTGCATTACTACTGTACCTTTCACCAGCTGAAGAAAAGGTGTGTTCTGAACTGAGATCGGATTTGTAATTTGAGCTGCTGATCCTCCTGTCACATGCTCTGGAGGGCCGTCGCTGCTGCTCTGCAGTTTCCAAACTCCAGTCACTCCTGGGCTGAGATCGGTTCAGGGCTGTAAAGTGCTGCGTGCTGGCACCCTCTGAGAACACAGGGCCATGGGCTTTCTCATGGCCCTTGGTGGCAGCAAAGCTGTCACTACGAAGAGGTGGAGGTGGGGGGGGAGGAGATGAAGACTTCTTCTTATCAGGAATGTACCAGACAGGTCCAAAACTGGATCTTCCCGAGCTAGTGAGCTTGCCATCTGAGTGTTCCTCTGTTCTAGGACTTTTGTTGTTCTCGTATTGGATGGGAGCTGGCAAATACCCAGGTTTGTCCTCCGTTCCACTGCTGTCATTCAAAAACTGGCCAGACTTGCTTCCATGCTTAGCAGTCTCCCAGGGCCCCACTTTGTAAAGCATGTTCTCTGTTGAAGAAGTGTCTGCATTGGACAGAGTGTAGTCAGGGGTGCTAGAACTCGTGGAGAAAGACCCATAGGCTGAATCCCGCTTACTTTGGCTCCCTAGATGATCAATGCTACTATTAGACCTTGCAGAAGAAAGTCTTCCATACTGGGCTACTTGGGGAGTGTGGTCCCAGCTGTCCATACTTCCCAAAGAGCTGAATTGGTCAGAAGTGCGATACAGACTTGACTGATCCCATGAGTTTGACAGGTCATGAGAAGAACAACTACTGAAGGAAACAAAAAAAAAAAGTGTCAGAATAAATATCAAAAATGTCAAAAAACACCACAACATAATTATAACCACCCATTTTAATAATATTGGTTAAGATCCATCTGCACAGCAGTTAAAGACAAACAATCTAACTGAAAGTTTGAACACTAAGTCAGGGCTCCAACTTTATACTCCATCACTGATTCAAAGCTTGAAACTTAGTAACTACCTCAGCTTCCCTATGTAAGTTTACCAGTAAGTAATATGCATTTACCTCCTTGAAGGGTCCCTTCTCCCCCTGCAAATTGCTGATTTTGCTGACTTTGCTTTTAGAAAAATTTAATTTGAGCTCCGTTAGCTCCCTCTTTCCCAGGACAAACACCAACTTATTTTTCAGCTTATTTCCCAGGCACCCCGATTCTTCCAGATATTAAACTCACATACTTCCTTCTCTTCATCTCTGAAATATGACTCTAAACTTCTTCAGCCCATGATATTATTCCCTTATCAATAAGTTACTCCAATGAAGTTATATCCACATCTGCCTATTTGTTTGATGTTTTAACTTTTAAGCAGAGATGCACTAAATGCATTTGTCTCAAATATCACCTGCACATGCACCTTAGCAGTGTGGTTTCAAACCACTCTCAAGTTGACACTCTTAAAACAACATTCCATTCCACCCAGTTCCACAACATTGGCAGGAAAACTTCAGGAGGAGATGCCAAAGCAACATAAGCTCTTCATGGCCAAACAAACTTCTGATTTTCCTTCAAGAATCCTTACTGCCACCAGTTTCTCCCTACCACTCTTTCCTCTATAAAAACATCATCTTTGACACTGTACTTTCTTCAGGTCTTTTGCTAAGGACACTATTCCAAAATCTTAATGCTTCTGTTACCTTCCTATCCCATGAGTTTTGTTTCACTTTCTTTCATTTATTTTCTCTCTCATAGTACCCACCTCCTGTCAATCCAACACATTGATGCTGAGATGACAGTCTTGCCAATTATTCTCATCACATCTCCCTGTTTGAACTTCACTGGCAGCTCCTCCTGCTTTTGTATACCAAATTCAAATTCTTGCCTTTGCATGCAAAGCCCATTGGTAGAAATCCCAGAATTATTCCACTTCCCTGTTGCTATAATTATATGAAGCATCTATCAAATCTTGTGTTGTAAAGAGAGCTGTGAAAGCTAGCAATGAAATTCGATTAGTCCACATAAAAAATACAAAGAGTGATACAGGTCTTTTCTTCTGTCAAAAATATTGCAAAGGTCAAGTCAACAGTTCTTTGGAATTCAGTACTAATAGAATTGGTTTTTTTTCCCCTCTACTACTACAGCCTTTTAAACTTATTTTCTTATACAACATGGTCAAAAGCAATTTATATGAAATAAAAGATATGCTTTATGCTTATTTTCTCATTCTCATAATAAAAGCATTTTATTAACAAGATACACTAACAATGGCCTCATCTTGTGGGGTTTTATGTTCTTCCATTCATTTATTTTCAGCATTTAAAACATCTTGCTGTATCCTTAAAAAGGTCTTAATTGTCATCTTAAGATGATACTGTGTTGCATGTAGAAAGTATTGTGGTCATTACTAGGATTTTTTTGTCAAAGAATAATGTCAGCCAGATATTACTAAGAACTGCTGATATTCCCACTCCCCTGAGCACTAAGGAGATCACAGAACCATTAAGGTTGGAAAAGACCTTTAAGTTCATAAAATCCAAACAGATACTTGGCATTAATTAAAAGAAAGATGTCACTTGTTTACAAAGCCTCAGTTTACAGGTCTCATGTAAATCAGCTGGTATCAAATCATAGGAGGTCAAAGCCCTGCTAGAAAATGCCTAATGGAAACCCAGCTGAAGCAGCAAGCACTTTAAAAAGAAGGACAGGAAGGTTTCTAATGGCATGTTCCTGCAAAGCATGGCCTCCTGTGGTCCTAAACTGTAGGGCAATCCTCCTGTCAACCCTGACATGGAAAAGAGTGCAGAAGCCAGTTCTGCCTGAGCCTGGCTGGCATCCCAGGATATCCTTCTCTCAATGGCTGTTTTAGAGCAGATTCATAGAAGCACCAACACTGCTGGTCAAAGTCTGGTAGGTGAAGTCCAGGAATAATCTACAAACACCATCCTTTGGCCACATTGGCCAGTAAACACCCTTCCCAACCCTGGGGCGTGAGCTTCTGCTTCTGGACCCTTACAGAAATGATCTCCTCTCAGCAACTGCATGGGATTACAAATCAGATGCACCTGACCCTAACTGTCCCAAAACCTCAGTTTAGGTAGCCTTCTCAAAGCATACTTGTCCCACAGCCGCACCTGTAATACCAGAATGAAGCAGAGTGGTGGTTGAGTTCGTCTGAACAACCAGGGGCACAGAAAAAAACCCAAAGGCTCCTCTGTTATATTATACCCTACTGCAAGAAAATGCAGGGTTTAAACTTCCAGCAACTTAAGGTAGTTCAGTTACACTCCTCCCAGCAAAGTGCACTCAGCCTTAGTTTAGGGTGGGCCAGGAAAAAAGTCTGCACCGTGTTATTAGGGGTGCGACTTCTGTGAAAAAGACAGAAGACTCACAGAGGGAAAGGAAGGCCTCAAAAGCTTTACAAGTTCCAGCTCTCTAGCCTTGCATGAGAGGCATCTAGACCTAGCGTAGTGCTCCCAAAGATAACTTACAATTTTTGCATTAAAGTCACATGATTAAAACCCCATACATACAGTGCTGGATGTGGAGGGCTGGATTCCAGGACCACCCTCTCTCCTATATACTGGTACAGCCTCTTCTGGTCTGTCTTCCTCTAGCTTCATCCACCTTTTCAAATGTTCAAATTCATCAGGCTGGCAAAAAGAAAGCCCCAGCAAAACCAAACGACCAAAAAAAAACCTAAAGCAAATCAAACTGCCCATACCTTAACCTAGCAATAGACAGTATGGACAGTCTTCACGGGGCTGTTTTGGCCAGCTGTGCCCCACTCCGCCAACACAAAAATGTGCCCCCCCCCAAAGCACTCTCCATGTTTTATAAGTGATTTAGTGAATTTTCACACTCACTGAGAGAATGCAGGTAGGCACATTCAGAAGAGATTTTAGGCTTTGAATACCAATCTCAGATGCTTAGCTGAAGGAAGGACATGAAATTCCAGAAATAGCCCCGGGATGGGATGCCTGGGCTAGAAATATCCCCTCCTCGGGCTATTTCCATTATCTCCTTGCATACTGCTGCTTTCAGCTACTGATTGCTGTGCTTTCCGATCAGCTGAGCCTTTTGTGAAATGTACTTGTAAAGTGGGGAATCTCTGAGGCTGCTCACCTCTTTTTGCAGATCAGCAAGCCCAAAGAACTCCACTCCGCAACTGAGATCCCCAAAGTATCAAAATCCTTGGGCTGCCACTAGTGGAATGCTGGGTATCCTCCAGCAGCATGGTAAAAGCAGCTCTGCCACTGAAACGGTCTTGAACAACAGACACCAAGGCTGACAAATCTCCTAAATACATTGTCTTTTAAGTGGGCAGCAGAGGTAGCCAAGGGGTTCAGGATGGCAGTGACCTGGGAACTGTGGTATGAGACTGTGCTAAGGCCACTAAATCTTTCAGTAACATGTGAGAAAGAATCTCTTGTTTTTATTAGTATTAGGGTCTGCCAGCAGTTGCGGCTATTTCTGATATGTGAGGGGAGAGGACTGCTCTATTCCCATCCCCTCTTCCTTTACACGCACAATTTCCTGACCAAACCTCATTTCAAACTGGCATGGAACCATTTTTTTTCTCTGGGACACACCCAGCTCCTATCAAAACACACCTTGAGACACATCTTGTAGTATTTTACTTTCACAAGGTCCAAGGACAACCACCAGGAAGAGCAGGAAGCATATAATGATTTACACCTAAGTATAGAAGACTCATTAATAGCAGAAATACTCTTTACTTATAACATTGCAATGAGGAATCCTATGAGAAGATTTTAGAAATTTCTGAATTTTGTTTCTATGTACAAGGACTTTTACTGTCTTAAAATCTATAAATCTAAATCAATCCATCTACATGATATTTAAATATAAACTTTAAATCAGTGTAAACCAGCAGAAATTGTAATCAAAGTTTCTAAAATTTCTACTAATAAAGTATTACAAAAAACATTTAAAAACCCCCCTTTCTGTCGACTTTATTCAAGGGCAGATTAAAAGTTTAAAAACAGTAGGGAGCTCCCTAAGAAAACAGTGTAAAAACATTGTAAATGTTCATCTAAATGTAAAAATTAGATGAAAAAATAAAATAAAATACTGATGTATTAATGTTCTTTTGTTTTGGCTACCACAAAACATTAACCTCAAGAAGTAATGATTCAGCAGAGAATGCACAGCACTAAGTATAGAAAACCAAAGCCTACTTCCCAAACCGGGACTGCACACCAGACTAATTTTCTGTAATGCTCAGTGTAACTATGGCTCAGTGGGAAGGAAAATGTAACAAAAGACAAAAAACCCCACCCCTCCCTCCCAAAGACCAAGAAAATAGTTCATGAAAATGATAAAGAATGTCACCTAGGAGCTGGAAACAAACAAGAACCTGTAACCAGACACAAACAGGCGTTACCTAAAGGTTTAGAGTTTCACAGCCAAAACTGCATGTCAGCCTTTCTCCATTAGTGTTGAATGTGACCTAACAAATATTAAAGTGCTTTAAGCAGTGACTGAAAATCATCGGTCTTATTACCTCTCTAGACAGGCAAGATCACAGATGTAGGGAAAAATTACAGAAAGACAGTTTAACTAATTAAACCAGTAATACCTTAAAAGACAACAGTAAAGCATTCTGCACCCTCTTTTTAGAAAAAGCCTTTTTAATTGTTTGAAACAGTATTTTTATTTTCTTCCCCCTTTCCTATTTCACTTTATGAATGTTAATTTTGATGGTTACTTTGCCTTAGGATTTTACCAGCTGGCATTGAAAGGAAATGCAGAGCAAGAAGCATAACCTTGTGACTGCCTTTAAAGCTAGTTTCTTACCTTTCAATCACATGCACATATCACAAACTGTTTCAGAAATCCACTCACCCACATGTCAAACTTCCCCAACTCCCCCTTCATGCACTGCAAGGACAGGCAACTCTAAAGAAGTAAAACACCACGATTCTGAGTTGGTTGTTTTTTAAAAAAAAACCCTCAACAACATGACCTGGGTTATTGTAGCCTCGCTGTTAGGAGCTGAATGTGTGTAACTTAAGCAGAGACTCACCTTGCATGATAGCTCGAGTGCCAGGAGGCGCAGGCATTAGACGAGGGAAGGTGTGACGTGGCTGCCTCAGGTTGACTTTCGGTAAATTTGGTTGCGTGCCAGGAGTGCGGCCTGCAGGCTAGGTCATTCCTTCTGAAAACAACAGAGGCAGAGGGTGCTACTTTAATGCAAACAGTTCAATAAGGTGATATGCAGCAAAAAGTCTACCAGGGCAGCAGTAAAAACCGTTTCACAGATAGGACAGAGGCATAATGATTTTAAATGACAGCAAAACTTTCTACATGCATGCATGCCAGTTTTGAAAAGACATCACCATTTCTTTAAAATGTTTGAGATGCAGTGAAATGCCAATTTTTTTTTAAATGGGTGGCGAGATGGATGTTTTTTTACAAGGAATAGAGACTGATAAATTTTTAAGTGCCTGACACATATGCAGAGATTTAATAGCTAAAGCTAATATTAGACTTAGAACTCTTTTACAATGTGACAACAGTAAGGCTTTGGTAAGATTTTATTGTAGGTAGGTGCATATAGGAGGAGCTAGGAAGAAATGAGTTAATGACAGGAAGGATTAAAGCACTGTACATTGTTTCATACATGTTAAGTGATACAAGCAATCATATTAACTCCAGGCAAGTTCTGCTTCAGCTCTTGAAATGTTTGGCATCCCAGATATGCAGGGAGGTTTTGTTTGTTTTGGTGTTTTCTGGGATTGTTTTTTAAAGAATACAGCTCAGTATCAGTTCAGTGAATCATGTAAGTCCCCAAATATCTACTTGGATATCCCCTCCACATGTTCCTGCTCACCTAACAGAAGAGATCCCTTCTAAGAAGTACCAACAGTAGGTTGTTGTTAGAGCTTTACACCTTAAAAACTGTTTTGAAAAGTTGCTCCATACTCATCTACCCCCTTCCTTCTGCTCAGGAATTAGTAACTGCAGCTCGCACTGCCTTCCAAGGACTTGCTGTTTGTTACACCTCTCAGCACTCATGGAATAAGGGCATTCTTTTTTCCCTAAGGTTAAATAAGCCTGCTGGGTGGAATCCATCTACTTCTGTTTCAGTGAGCAGATGCCAATTACAGGCCATTTGTCTAGACCCTCTCACTTGGGAATGAAGCAGGACCTTCTTTGAAAGTAATTCATCCTGCCCTTCTTCTTGGCTTGTCCTGGAGGAAGTGTAATTTAAAATTTAGATGCAGTATGAGGTTTGACAAATCCCATCTCTTGAAGTCCAAGTCTGAAATAAAGGCTTATAGGACCATAGTTAAGATTTTTAATGCACTTCTATACTTAAGCAATCTATTACTCCAAGGTTAAGTAATTTGTCTGAGTTACAGAAGTAATTTGCTACACTGAAGAAGTGTTCCATATTTTCAATTTGAACTGTAAAAAGGTACTTCTACATTTTTTTACTCATTTCTCCTTTTTATAAATTTGTCTGTTATCAGACCACCACTGCATTTAGAGACCAAAACTAAAGCCAGTATCTTCAAAACAGGTCAGCTCTGAGTCCATGGCTTTTCACAGTACATTCAGGAAGGTCCGAAGAAATCAGTGATGAATTGCCTTTCCAAACTCTGCATGCAGGATTACAAAAGGAGAATAACAATTCTACAGGGAAACTGTAATTTCACTACGAAGTGTAGCATCATTACTTGTCACTAAAAAAAGAAGTAATTGTTTCCATAAACAAAAGCCTACTCTTCTCAGCACGACAAAAGAGAAAACGGTTAAGCAGAGCATCTCTAGTTGCTCGTTCTTGGTAGGACATGACATTCAGAGAGTGGAGGAGCCCCAGTACTCTCAGTGCAAACGCAAAGAGCAAAAGATTCTGCTCAGCCCTGCGATGACGGGCTCCGGACAATCCTTGCTTGCTCCAAGCTTGTGTGCAGGTATGGAAAAACTTATGATTCCACTGTTCAGCTGCACAGAACATCACATGCCCTTTTCCCCCCACTGCTCACCTTTAACAGTACTGACAACAACTCAGCAAACCACAAATACCTGGTAAGGCAAATTCAGCAGATCTCCAGGCATCAATTCAGCTGAAAAGGTTTATCTTTTATGAGACAATTACTTTTCTCTGTACCGCTAAGGAAACACAAGACTAGGAAACTAGCACAATACAAGCAGCGTTCGGAGCATAAGGAAAAGAAGGTTGGGAGGAGGGTTTCTGTGACAGTTTGGGCTTGACAAATGGCAGGAGGAGTCCAATCACTGGGAAGAAACAGAAGGGATGCACATGTAAAGTCAGTACTGTACCTCATGGAACTTGTCAAGATCTTGATAAGATAGTTCCTCGCTACATGAATGTCATTTTCAGAAGGCATTTTCTGTGCTACAATATCCACCACCACTTTCATCTTCCTGAGCAGCCAAGCAAGGGGAGGAACAGACTGGACTGAGTTGTGGCATAAGGCAAGTCAATCAAGTGGACAAGAATTTACAAGTTCTGTTGAATTTTCTGTATTTGTGATCACACAGGATTTTTGAGAGGGTCTTTTTTTTTTTTTTTGGACATAATGGTCTGAACAGCCTAAAAATACTGGTGGGATACCTAGAAGGTAGAATCTCATAGACATCACAGACACCTGCTTTTGTTGGGAAGTTCACAACATGACTAAAAATTAATTCACCGTGCATAGTCAACAGTACTTTCTGATAGTGATTCTAATTAAATGGCAATCTATCCTGCACTTCAAAAAACTATTTTTTTCTAAAAAGTGGACTGCAACATAAATATTGATTCCAAAACTCAGCAAATGGATAGAAGGATTAGAAAGAAAAAATTGAAATATTAAAAACAGGAATATTTTGCAGGCAACTGGAGAAGCTGGAAGCTGAGCATTTACATTCTAATATAATACCTCTCTATTACTTCTGAGTGACAGAATGAGATCATCTGAACCTACAAAAACCTCCAGTATTAATGGAAGCATTATTAAAAGCATTTCACTGAAAGTATCTTTCTACCAGTGCTTTTACAGAAGTTGCTGGAAGAAAAATGTTGATAAGCATAGAAGATAGGTTAAAAAGGAAAAAAGATGAAAAGCCAGCAGGAACAACAACAGAAGCGTTTATTTCCCCAGCACCACCTTCTCCAACAGAAACTGTATCATTCTTACCTACCAAATAGCACCTCTGTTGTAACCCTGCCGTACAGGCTTTTGCATTTGCAGTAACCAAAGCAAGAATGTGACCAGCAGTTCCAGGAGCCTGCATCCAGATTAAAATCAATTGCTAGAATTTATTTCATAGAACCACAAAATAGTTTGGGTTGGAAGATCAGTTAAAGTCAGTTAAAGATCACTCAGTTAAAACACCCCTCCCATGGACAGGGGCACCTTCCACTAGAGCAGGTTGCTCACAGCCTCATCCAGGCTGGCTTTGAACACTCTCAAGGATGGGGTATCCACAACTTCTTTGGCAACCTGTTCCAGTGCCTCCTCACCCTCACGGTAAAGAATTTCTTCCTAATATCTAATTTGTCTGTTAATGTTTCATTCCAGCCCCCTGCTGAACGAGCAAAGGCCTAACTGCTGGCACACACCTCAAGCCTGAGGCTGCACACCTCTCCCTGCAGGCCGCGGCAGCCACATAGGACAAAGGCAGCATGTGCCGCTGTTGTGAGCCACACCGGCTGTTTATCCCTTTCCCAAGGATCTCTTCCCTTCCTGCTTGGCCTTGTTTTCCCTGCCCCGCCCGGCGGCCCGCGCGCGCCCCCTGCCGGCTGCCTTGCGCTGCGCCCCGGGAGGCAGCGGCTCCGGCCGCCGCCGTCACTCCCGAACTGCCGCCTCCTGCTGCTATTGCTGGGATTATTCCTCATCCCAGCTGAGCCCGCCTCAGGCCGGCAGAGCGGCACACTTTGCCATGACCACACGGCAGTGGTTTTTCCCCTAGCGGCTGCAGCCCTGGGACTGCAGAATTGCGCTCCACATCCGCAGTAATCACTGACAGGGCTCCCCACAGCACATCTAACCAGAAGTGAGCATTAGAGGCCAGTCCTTGCAAATGCAGTGTCACCCACTGTTCATCTGTCTCTGCTGTGACAAGAAATAAATCACGGAATCAATCAAAGAATGATTGATTCTCAATCAGAGAATGGTCTGGCTTGGAAGAGATCTTAATCATCTCGTTCCAACCCTTCTGATGAAGGCAGGGACACCTTCCACTAGAGCAGACCATTTGCTCAGAGCCCCATCCCACCTGACCTGAATGTTTTTAAGGTATGGGCCATCCATAGCTTCTCCAGACAACCCGTTCCAGTGCCTCACCACCCTCAGAGCAAACAACTTTTCCTAACATCCAATCTAGACCTGCTCTCTTTCAATTTGAAGCCATTCCCCATTGTCTTGTCACTATAAGCCCTTGAAAATAGTCTCTCTCCAATTTCTTGTAGGCTCCTTTTGGGTTCTGCAAGACTGCTATTATGTCACCCCAAAGCTTTCTCTTCTCCACGCTGAACATTCCCAGTTCTCTTAGCATTTTCACATAGGACAGGTGCTCCAATACTCTAATCATCTTGGTGGCTTCCTCTGCACTCACTCCAACAGGTCGATCATCCTTCCTGTGCTGGGGATGCCAGAGCTGGATGCAGTAGTCAAGGTGGGGTCTTTACCCTAATAAAACCTGAGTTTAGACAAGAAATCCCAATTTTTCGAAAATAAAAGGATGGACAAGTCAGTGGCTTCAGTCAGAACTGAGCTGAAACTACAAAGAAAAAAAACCCCAAAGTAGAAGCATCTATTCTTTTTAACTCTTACTGTTACACATTGTCAGCCCTAAGTCTTTGAGTGAAAACTATTGTAGTGATCATTTATATTAAAGATTCTTTAAAAATAGATATAGTCCCTTTTCAGTCACTTACATTTCTACAGAAAGCTGTAGACCATGTTTCAAGGTACAAACACAAGAATTTGGGAACCAGTCAGTGTAGTGATGCTGAACAGCAGCTACCAAAATAAAACTCTTCTCCCTCCATTCACCACAGTGCAACTCAAAGCTTTTCAGCAGTGCAGCAAACCCTGTGTTGTTAAAAACTTTGTTTTTAAAATAGCCCAAGTTCACTTTTCCAAAGTTGCAGCAGGAGGTCCAAACTACTGGCAGTCATTGTAAACCTTGTCTAGAACCAGAAATTTGGCCTAATCCCAGTGTAATTGGCTACAGGACATGCCAAAGATGCAAGGCTGAGGAAATGCAGAAAGGCTGCAGCCCTGAGATAAAATGCAAACCTGCACAAGCTTAAAGGTCAAATGCACAAATCACTGGCATTCTCAAGCAGCACGCCCGAGCACTGCACTGCGAGGTACAGCTCACAAGGTGCCCTTAGATTGTGTCAAAGCCAAATAAACCAAACCACGCTGCTCTTATTTGTCCTACAGAAACAGAACCGGTTACAAACACTGCTGCCCCATGCCAGCCACACAAATTGCCTAGGAAGGGTTCAGTTTTTGCAATGTCCTCAGCAAGCTGCTTACACATTTTTTTTTACTCCATGTAGAGAAAATGTCAAGAATTTATAGTGACAGCACAGGTGCTTTCGTTTGTCCGCTTATAAATCCCAAACAGCTTCAAAGTTCTCAGCTTTCTCACCTCCCCTCCCTTACAATAACAGTAGGCTAGACATACCAATACTTCATTAACAAGTTTTTTAATAAATCTGTATATGCAGGGGGAACAAAAGTCTTCCCAATCCATGAAGGTTTTTTGCAGTTCACAAATCTTTTGTTCAGTAAATTAAAACACACTAGAAGACCAACATATAATGTAATTAACTGGGTATGCAAAAAGCCACTGCAAAGGAACTGCTAAATCATTTATTCGATGTATTAAAAACGTGTTTGGATTTTGTTAGTCTTCTGAATCCTTGGCAGGGAAAAAAAAGGAGGCTGAATATCACCATGAGTCTGCAGTTACCCACAGGGGCTTCAAATAAAAAGAAATTGACAATGTAACTGTTTTTCATTCCAGAAGCTGTTAAATGTATTTGTCACTGCAGATTTGAAGAATTCATCCAAGTGCCTAACATGAGAGCTCATGATTAGAACTGGATGATTTTTCTAAAATGAAGAATTGTTTTTTAAATGAGCACTTAATTTGATCTTTCTTCTTACCCTCCCTTTAAAACAAACAAACAACAATATTCCTTTCTATAGAATACCAAAGGAGTCATCATCCTATACAAAGATATTCAGTATTATCTATCTCAGACAACTACATTAACAGAATTCAAATTACTTCATGCTATGTTAGTCACCACTGGCAGATCTACCTACCAAGGAAATATGGAAATGAAGTATCTAAAATTTGGCAAAAAGCTATCACCCAGCAGCAAAACTCTGTAAGGAATGTGAATGGTTTCTCCTGTCATTCTCAGTAATTAAACACATGCAAGAGTTATCCTAATTTAGGCTAAACCAGCTGTTATCAATTCCATAAAAAAGCTCTTGATTAAGTCCAATACAATTCTCTGATCCTTTCTCCTTGCCATTTTCAGTGTTGAACTGTCTCCTGACATAAAGGTACACCTATATCTTTGGATGTAACAGCAAACCAAGTGAGGACAAAGCGTCCAAAACTTGAGGTGGAACACTTTTTCTGAACAGTCTCCTGCTTTATTTTTTCTTCATATATTTAAAAATAAAGAAGGGAGGGTGGTATCTATGTCAGAAAGAATATGCAAAGGAAGAAAAATTCAGAAAGCCCTCCTGAAAACTTCCATGCAGAAATTGTGTATTAAAGGATTTCCCAAATTAAAAAAACTTCCAGAATATATTTTGAAGTGAACCTTCACTGTCACTCATATCCAATAGAGATGATATATATATATATATATACACACACACATACATATCTCTCTATATAGATACATGCATAGATATATACATATATGCAAAGTGATTTTTTAGGCTTTTCTAGTTCCAAAATATTCACAATTTCTCTGACTAGGCTGATGGCTTTGCACTCCAGCCACTGCTTTTTTGGTCTTTCCAATATACTGAAGTACTGCTAAAATCTGTCCCACTGCCCACTTATGAATTCACCTCTACGCTGCTTTCTAGAGCATCACAGCCTCAGCCACTTCCTTTCCTTTCTCTTAAGTCTGTCCTACTGATATTCCCTCAGATTCAGTCTTAAATGCCCCAAGTTCCTACTGTCCTGGGGCTAGACAGCAGCAACCTAAATGCTTTTTCTAAAGTACACTCTGTGCCAGCATACAGACTGTCCATCCAGGAGAGCCTTAAACGTCTTTTCAAGTAAGGGCAGAAGATACAGTAACTGCATTAGCCCCTCCAAAAAGTCAAAAAATGGGGCTTTTCCAGGTGAGGCAGAAACATCAGGACTTGAAATCTTAACTGTAGAGGTATCACACCATCACTTTATATTATAGAGATTAAACTTAAGATGTGTAAAATGTCTTTTCATGGTGAGCAATAAACCCAAAAAACTCTTAGTGAATATCATCATGGCAAGTACTTTAGGGCCATGTCTTTTACCTTTGCAAATCTGTAGTGAGCTTTATAAAAACAACACATACCATCTCCTCCTTTCTTTCAGGGTCCCTCCCTGAACACAAAAAACATCTGAATGGAACTCTGTTTCAGATGAAACCAAAACCTGCCTGGATTTACATCTGGCTTGTTCACAAAAGGAATGGTTAAATCAGATGCACTGCAGGAACATTTAATGAACTATTTAATTAAGTAAATATTTAGAACAATACTGCCGATCCACATTAGAAACAATATAGTTATTTTCATCCAAAAAACCCCCATTGGAGTAAGAAGTAGAACCAACTCAACAGGCCCACATAAAGTCTTATTGCTCATCTATTTATGAGCTTGCACTTGGTTAAGTACTCAATACTGCTTCTCAGCCTATTCTCACAACACTTGGAATTCTCAAAGTAATCTTCCAAATAAATACTTTTTTTAATTTACCCATTTACTCCAGCTTAGCCATAACTGAGACAAAAAATGAGTGTAATACTGTAAAAAACTACAGAATTTTCCACATTAATAAAGAACTGAATATGCTTTTCATGTAGAAATTTTCCCTTGAGGCATCTTGGTCTCAGAAGGATAACAGAGATTTGAAAGAAAAACCTGCTCCACAAAAAAAAAACCAAACCAAAACAAAAACAAACAAAAAACACTCCCCCCAAAAAAATGCACCCCAAAAATAAAACAAAAGAAAACCCACAAAAAACCCCAACCAAACAAACAAAAAAACCACCAAACCAAAACCAAACAAACCAAACTCCCCAAAAAACTCCTCTTCTGAGGAGCCCCTTCTGGATTACACATACAAGTGCATGTAAAAATTTACACTTCTTCCACTGAATTGAGGTAGCCATGCAACTGTAAATCACTCTGTGATATACAGCATGGTTTGTAAAAAGGGATTTTTATTGTCATAAAAAACTATTTTCAGATTAAAACAGACATTAGAGTTTTGGCACATTACAGAGTTTGTAATTTGGGCAGGAAATCTCAGCTGTCTTAACATGTTGGAAGCCCAAGGCATAAGGTGGTTACAGTTGCACAATCATCCAAGTAACCTCTCCCTCCTTACCTCCCAGGGCAGCTCAAGTTTCAGGTGAAATTAATTGTTAGTTCCAAGTTAAATCCCGTTCTTAATCTCCAACTGATGACTGCAGCCATAACAGGATTATAACAAGCAGCAGTACAATTTGAAACACACATCCATCTATCATTTCTCCATTGGCAAAGGGCAGATATTTTCCTGCAACTTCTTGGAGCATGAGCTACTCTCTTCCTATGCCTGTACTAACCCAGGCCAAATATTTCCACATTTTGTGTAGACTCTTAATGGAAGTAGAAGGAATCTACATGGGCAGGTATAATGTTGTCTGAGAGCTCCTACCACCCTGTGGGTAGGAGCCTGACCCTAAGAAATACAATCCATGCCCTCCATCCCTAGCGGGGGAGATAGAGACTGCAGTAAAGGCAAGTGCAAGAAGCTAGAACCAGCCTCAGCAGAGGATCCATGTCCTGCTTCATCTTCTGACATTTCATTCTGTGAGAAACAGAGCTGTTTCCCTTGATTTGGATACACTGGGAATAAGTACAAACCCTCATTTTGAGCAGATATATGGCAGCCCTAAAACACAACCACCTGGAGCTAGAACTTTAATAATGACCAGACAACTCTCATTTCTGGGATTCCTGGAACAGCACTGATTTTGTTTGGGGAACCAGGTTTTTAGGCTTATTTTACAGAAACTGAATGTGCCAAGATATGCACCCAATTTAACATCATTAGACTTGAACACTGGGTTCAGTAACTTCACAGAAAAATAAAAGCTATTTTCCAAGCAAAATTGAAAACAGAATCACTTCACAGCAATAACAACACTAATCTTCAATAGATCATTTTTCTTCCAGCCCAGGTCACACCACCCCTTCAGATCTCAATCTTTAGCCACCCTAATTATCACCAAGTGTAAGTTCTACAAGCGAGTAAATCTGACAAAAGTAGAATAATAAATGCCCACAGGTTGAAACATGTGCTTTGATCCACAGAAATCAAATCAGAAACTATTTTCCAAGCCCAGATCAGTTACAATTGATGACAAAATACAGGAAAAAATGCTTTAGTTAATATTCATTACTCCTGCTTCCAAAGCTTGTTTGTTAAAAAGCTGCAGGAACTATCAGCATCCCTCTAAAATGATCTAGTTCAATAACTGAATTCATCCATGCATTCTTCCTGCATAAACCAAGGTATATATGGACAATCTCACAACAGACCACACAGATACTATGACGACATTCACATGCAAATTGTACCTACATCACTATTATGAAACTTGGAGCAGTGAATAAGCCTCTAACATTGAGTACTTAGGTGCTTGCATTATATGTGCTAGATTTAGTCACCTTCAGATAGGAAACAAAACTGGCTTTTAACACTCCTTCTAGGGTGGTACAGAGCTCCACACAAGGATGTCTAAACAACCTCAAAGAATAGAAAAGGTATCTTCACATAGAAAAAAAATCACTGAAACGCACTGAATACCACATATGAGCTCCAAGTGACTAATGGAAGTCTACTATTTTATAGCTTTACTCAAAGTTCAGTGAAGTCAGCAGAGATGTGTGATGGGTTTTATGTGCCAGGGCTCTGTTATATATTACTTTGTGTTATTATAAACCAACAGTAACCTGCAGATGTTGATCCTACTCTTCTGGGATCCTTCCCCACAAATACAGTGGGCAGATCACACCTGAGCAGCCCTCTTGTGTGAGAAGGTCCATTAGCCTCACTAGATTAAGGATTTCTCTAATGGAGCTGACTGGCCTGTCTGGTCACCACTAAGAAGATAGAGACAGAAACACATCCTGAGCCCACACTCCTCCAGCACCCCACCTTCACAGCATATATGTTCTTGAAAAGTGGGAAGCAGTAACTGCCTGGCAGTGACAAAAAAAATATCCTAAATTAATCATTTAACTCCCTCCCCCTTTCCCAAACTGTGTAAGACAAGTGTATTTAAATGATTAGGCTGTTTCTCCCCCACTTTTGCTCAGTATTTCATATTCCTCTCCTTCCCAAGCAGAAATCCCACAACCCTTTCTTTAGATTTATCATGAAGAACAAACCATTTTGGTCTCACATTTATCAACCTACTCATTTCCTCTTGCACTGTTCTGTAAAAATCCCCTTCCACCCTTGTGTAAGCTCTGCACATGTTGGCAAACAGCTCACAGCCTGGGAAACTTTTTCCACTGAATTTTCTTCCCTTTTAAGCTCAAGGCTTAAAAACTCTCAGGCCTTGACACTTTGAGTCCTACTAAGGGTGATTCTGCCACTCCATTTGTCTCCATCCCATACTGGGATGAAGAGACCACACAAAAAACCTGGTTGTAGACCTCTTAGAAAGTAGCAATGCAAACCAGCCCAGTGCCTGGCCCAGGTGGGAGATGAGTGGTTTTGCTGAGCAAGACAAAGCACACTGAAGCCATGTCTGCCTGAGAAATGGGAGGCAAATTTGAAAGCAAACAACAAAATACCCTTTTCAAAGTCACCTCCCCTCTTCCACACCTGGGATTCCACTTCAACAGTCCTATAATGAAATTTTAATTGGATGCATTTGAGACAACAATGCATAGCTTTTTTATGCCCCTCATCCAATAAGTTACAAAAGTCACAAAAAAGCCAAGAGAAAGTCACCCTGAGCACTGGCTTATCCCAACATCGGAAAGAAGAGGTGAGGAGCTGCCGGAGCTCATGAGTGTCCCACGTCCTGTCCAGCCTGGCAGAAGCCTCCTCAACCTTGGCACAGCCTTAGGTACATACCCAAGCTCCGTGCTGGGCTGTAACTCCTCCCTCCGGGTTCCGGCAGAGCTCCGGGCTGGCGGAGCAGCCTCCCGGTCATGGAGCAGGACCGGCCCAAGAGCGAAGCGATGGGGCCGAGGCGGCACCGGGAGGGTGTTGGTGGCGCCCTCCCGGACTCTGTCCCCGGCAGACGCGGGCGATGCTGGCGAAGCAGAGCATAGGACTCCTCAGCCCCCTGCCACCGGCTGTCCTGTGCTAATCTGCGGCCGCCAGCTTAGGGATATAATTAGACTCACAAAGGAGCCTTGTTAGCGCTCCCCGCTAAGAGGCCGGAGCACTTCAGATTAGTCAGACCCGCGACTCTGCCGCTGAACGCTGCTGCGGAGCTCGGCGGGGAAAAGCTGAGCAAAGCCCAAAAAATGAAACCAGAGAACTCTTCCTGACGGAGGAGAAAGGAGTGGGATTTTTAGTTTTCGTCTGAAGTGGTGTTTGACATGGCGCATGTAAAATGCACTGATACTATGCTGCTGAAACTTCGTTTGATCTGTTCTATCCTTTTCCAATATTCTAAGCAAATACATGGGCGGGTAAGTAGATGGGTCTGGGGCACCGCATTGTAAAGAAGTTAATGTCCCCCATGAGATGACAAAGCTAAAAGAAAATTTCTTAAGAGGTGATGGATCATCAGTGGTATTGGAGAGTTACAGATGTTTTTCCTACACATGAAAAACAACCAGACGGTCTTCTCAGGGAGCAGCACTTTCCCTAAAAGAGAGGCAGCCTGTTACATCCCTAGAAATAAACCACCTCAGTATGCAGGCACTGGAAATCATCATCTACAGAAAAAAGTGGCAGGTACATCCATCTCCCAGGGAGAATGATGTTACAAATTCTGGGGAGTTGTCTCAAAGGACAATTTATTTTTAAAGTCTTCTGAAAAAATAAGCTTTACTCCATAGCCACACAACTAATCCCCTTCTGCTAGCCAGATTTGCACATGTAAGCTTGCTTGATGGTTGTTGATCATCGTTATACCTGAGGATATAAAGGATAAAGTAACAGGCTGCACAGAGTTTCTTTGGGGGAAAATGAAGAAGATTAATTATACTGTGCCATTAAGGATTGGCACAGCAGAAAAAACATAAACTTTCTTCTTCCACACTGGCCTATGTGCCACAATCATGTTTTCCTTAGGATCACTGACCCATCACGCTAAACAACAGCTATACATTTTTTTGGCTTTGTTCTATAACAGAGTGGACTGATTGTACCACAGCATCCTTACCAAATGACTGACCCCCATCCTGCATGTGTAAAATGAACAGCTTCTCACAGGGCAAAGCAGGAAGCATTTATAGTTGTAAAGGAAAAGCTGGAAGTTCTATGGATTTACAGAAATACTCAAACTTCAGGAAGGAGATTGGCTAAAGGGCAAAAAGAGGTCTCATTTTATGCAAGCATACATATTTGGATTTTAATAAGAAATACAGTTAAGACAGCATATGACAGAATTACAAATTACAAAGAAGTCCAATAGCTCAACTGTGTGAACCTGCTGGAACGTTAGATGGCATCTGGCTAAAACTTTCTCAGCCAGATTGATATATTCTATTAAAAAACAACTGCAATTCATATAAAGGTGAGAGTATAGATTACTCACAGATGTTAAACCTAATGTAATGAGGTTTTTTTGGAAATAGCCTTTAATAAAGCTAAGCTAAACCTAGCATGACGCCTTGCTTATTAACATTAACACACATGCCTCTGTGTGCATGTGCATACTCAGTCCACAGAAAGGCAGACTCTGACTTAACAGCTGGCTTTTCTAACAATGTGTCAGAAAGGGTCTAACAACCATGGAGTTATTGCTGTGTTAATGAGGATGCAGATCTGGCAAATACTATTCTTGGTGACTTATTTGGAAAAACAGAGAAGTAAAATTCAAGTGGGAAAAAATAACTTTTTTTCCTGAATTTCCAGAAGCAAGTCCATCCTCTCTCTACATAACAGAAGAATAAATTGCATAGGGTAGATACTATTGAATTTGCTGTCTAAAAAAACAATGAGAATTACATTGATACAGTGGTAAGAGACGAGGAAAACTAAGTATTTCCTTAATTTTAAAGAAAAAGAAAACCTGAGTCTCAAAATACAGTTGACTAATAGGATTTTTAATTTGCTTTAAAAAGCCTCTTTTCATTCTTAATCTGCAATCAGATACTGCTGAGTCCTGCTAGAGTGTAGCCAAAACAGCAAACAAGCTCATCTTACCTTCAAAGACTGCTGGGCACAGCAGTACATTTGCTGTAAAACAGCTATAAACAGTCACATAATTGCTATGAAAGCTTTCACAGAAGACCAGTTGAAATTTTTAAAATATCCCTGAAAGAACTAGGATTATCACAGTGCTTATGTGACATATAGGATCCAAAGATGAATGAAGATGGGTGATCAGACAAATGCCATGCACAAAAGTTCAGTCTACAGAAGAAGAGAGACTTTTCAGTCAAGAGCCAAGATCCCTTTCATTCAAAGCCTTATCTCAAGTGTAAACCTGCCTCTCTAAGAGAGTACAAATAAGTAAACAACCTGGAATCATTACTCCAGTTGCTGCTGGGTTACAGCATACAAGGAAAAGGAGCCTACATCCAGCATCACACACTGGGTATTCACAATGCAGACATGCTTATAAAGCTATGACACTGGACACACAATCCCAATAGTATCGAGTCTATGTAGCAGCAATCAACTGCTCATTAGTAACTGTTCTTGAAAGAGGAAACTCTGTCCCTAGTTCAAAGGAAACCCCTGCACATCACAATCTGAGCTTCCAGGCTTTGCCTCCTTACTGAAAATTAAAACATCAGCTAAAATCTTTGTATTAAAAAACAGAATAGGTAAAGAGTTAACCCCCCACCTTCTTCTCCTTTCCCATCCCCAGAATGAGAAAACACAGATTCAGGGTGAAAAGTTTTCAAGCTTTCACTAGGAATACACATATCAGTTTCACTTGAAAAGTTTCCGAAATAATTTTTTTCATTCCTTTTAATAGCCGAAGTTGTAGGAAGTAACTTGCTCATCACCAAGAGCAGCACTACAGGAACAGCAGCATCTGCAATCAAGCCAGTTAATGAAGGTGCCCATCCCTGTCTCTCTTCCACCTGACTGGCTGCCAAGGCAGATTTCATTCCCCTCCAAGCCTCCCCCATCTGTCCACCATCCAAAGGCATATGGCTTTTCACCAAAAATATACCAAAAAAAGAGGTTAAAAACCTGAATGCTCAATATGCCTGTCCCTTTGAGATCTTCTGGGAAATACGCTTGGGACACTTTTGCCTAGACTGAACTTCCTGCATTATTAAAATATATATTACCACATTTAATTTAGGAACATGCAAAACCACCACAGTACGTTTATCCAACACAGACTGTTGTGTCCTGAGGCAAAAATTTCTAAATAATATACATATTTTTGAAATCCCTTAAGTCGTTTAAATGAAAGTAATAGCCACAAGAGAGCGCTACCAGCAAAGGATTCGGTCACAGGGAAAAATCAGATTTTAAGCTATTCAGTGTAATAAAAAATAAAGACTGTGGTTAGGTGGTCTTATTTGCACATCTAAAAGGTGACCTCAGACATTTAATTACTATAGCTGTGATCTTCAAAAGTCAGGAAATATTCTGGATGTCTCCATTTCTGAAGGTGGAATTCGAGATAGAGCAATGACTCTCTTTGTTTCAAAGGGAGATTAGTCAGCAGTTTCTGTATTTTTTGCACCTTTAAAATGACCCACTCCAACACCTGAAATTAACAACTTTTCTAATATTACCAGTTTTTTTCCTGAATGTTTGTAGCTGACTAAAACTCAGTGCAATGAGTTAAAACAACAAAACTGAGACCTTGTTGTTGTTTATGATCTCTATGTACTGAGTATCTGAATACCCTGTACTCCCTTCTTACTTATCTTTTCAAGAAAAGTGCCAACAAATTATAACAACAAAGTCAACCTATTTTTCTGGAAGCAGCAAATGGAACTGCAGCACTTTTGTCCATGCAAAACAGAAGGAGTTCCTGTTTTTGCAATTTCAGCTTCTAGTATCTTATCATAAAAGGAAATGGCTTCCAAAAAGTATCCCCAAAAAAGAAGTGACCTAGAACTTAAAAACAATAAAATAAAAATATAAACACATGCTTAACTTACGGACTTCTAGGGGGAAGGAGAGGCTCTAAAAGAGAAAGCAGTAATGAAAGCAACCTATTAAAATTCAGATATTCTTACAATGGCGAATTGAACCAGTAGACAAGTTATTGACAGAATTCTATGATATGGGTATCTGCAGAAATCCCTAAAATTTCAGCAAAGCAGCATATTCTACCTTAAATGCCCATTCTTACATGCCAAAATTCATGCAAACGTCTACACAAACACCTTTTGCCTTGCTGTCAACCATGGCGAGACCTCTAGGGCCTGTAGCACTGCTCTTTGTTTTCTCCTCCCATGTATCAGGTAACCAGTCGGTCTGACCTCCCATTTGACAGTCATCCTGCACCTGAAAAATGGAGCAAACAGCAACACCACACTACAGCCAACAGAGCTTCTTTTAATGGAAGCCATGCTGGAAGGAATATGACTTTGTCACAGCACAGCAGCTCCTTTCCTATCCATGCTCTAATAAATTGCATTTTACATAAAAAGAAACTAAAGATACATGCAAAATGCTCTGCTTCTGTCTGTGAAAATAAATAAATGCAAATAAATTATCAACCCTAGTGCCCTTAAAGACTTCAGTCATTAACTTTAAGAAATCAGGATTTCATCATCACAGTTTGCTCAGGTTTTCCTTGTTCCTCAGCCCAACTGTACAGGCTTGAGCAGGATGGAACAGCAATTTCATTTATAAATAAGATATGCACTGTCAACAAAGATGTATTAATTTGTATGAGGTATAACATCATAAATCTTCCTGCCTTCTGAATTCACAATAGACTACCATGATAAAGCTCTCATATTCTGGAACTGTTTTTCCTTGCTCTGCCTTGGGGAACTAGAGAGACACATGTGGATGTCTGAGATAAAAGTATTGCTCTTGGGATTTATGGTATATTATATAAGCTACATAAATATTTTTCCCTCATCCTTATTTTTTGCACATTCTACTACCTTTTGATGGCTAGATAGCATTAAACTCCTGATGTCACCTTCTTACCTCAGTTTTTACCATGATTTATCAGAATTTCTCAGAAGGATAATAAAACATTTTTAATGAGTATTTATCATTGGGAAACATCTAAAGTGCTTCACACATTGAATGAATTTGTTCTGGCAGGATTTATTTTCAAGTGTCTTGGAAATTATCATGCCATGTAAAGTGCTAAGGAAATTAACCTTTAAGGTAAATACAAAAGAAGTGTTATTCACCAGTAACACTGAAGAAAAACAGCCTCTGACAGGGCCAATGCTAACAGCAGAAGCAGGAGTCAAAACGAGGGATTTTAGGCTGTCTCACCATGGCTGAGGTGAAGGAGCAGGAAGCAGAGCAGCCTTCAGACACATTCCCCCTGCCATCTTTGCCCAGGATGGGCAGAGTGAATGCCAGAGCAGCACATGGCTGCCTGTGCCAGCCCGAAATGCTGCCTTTAGCAAGAAGGAACTTGCCACATCCTTGGGGCACACAGTCACAGAAACCCTGGTTGCTGCCTGTGGCCAGAAACAACAGGTGTGTTTTGCCTCCCAGCCACTCACCACAATAAGCTTACCCTTCAATAGCCATCCCAAATGACTTGAGGTTCCTCAGAAACCACATTCCAAATACTGGTCTTTCTACACAGGTGTGGTGTTTTCCCACACCGATTTCAGCTGTAATTTACCTCACCACGTCCAAGGTGACCCAGAAACAGGAATAGAGAAAGGAAATTCCTCTTGTCCCAGGGCATTTCAGGAGACAGCCCAGCCCTACTTTGTCTCCATCCTGGTTTAAACACTATAGCCACATGATGCAAATTACAGAGCCTCCACAAAGAACTGTGCCACAAGCTGGTACAGTTCAGGCTTTACCTGAGAAAGTTATTTTGCTCTGACATGACCTATGCCAGACCAGTTACCATCCCCCAGAGTGCTTTCTTCCCCATCAAATGCCAGCCCTGGTTCAGCTGCCCACCTGCTGCCCAGGCTGCTCCATGAACCAGATCAAAGAACTGACTCTGGTTTCGATTGCAACCCATCAGAAATTTCCCCAAACTTCAGCTTTTGTCATTCCGTCCTTCCTCTGCACTCAGCATGAAGCTGGACTAAAAGCACAAGGGCTGTATAACTCAGCAGTGTGGTAGCTGTGATTCTGTGCCAGACTTTGTTTTGCCAGGTGATCCAGTATTATGCAGATTCAGTAGAATCGACCATAAAATACCCTGGGTTTCTTGTGCAAGAGATAAGATGCAAATTTCTTCAGTTATTCAGTAACTAAATCTGCAACACACTTGCATTCCTGCCCTTCTTTGAAGTAGTCACATTTCTGAAGTTAAGGGTTGGATTCAGAAATTATTTTAAAACTTCTTTATAATCTTTTCAAATTGGAAGGTGTTACATGTAGTTACTTGAGCAAGTAGACCATAAACTCTCTACACTAAATATGGCAGATACTTGATGCTGAAACGTGTAAGAAGTGCCAAGTTCTCCAACTTGTCAATCATTTAATCCTCAGGATGGGAAATATGTAACCTAAAATAAAATTTCCACAAGGAGAAAACTGCAACACACTGAAATAGGAGTATTATTCCTTCTCTCTTGAAATTGGACATGTACATCTCAACATCCTTGACTAGTGTTAAAAAAACCCTACACTCTTAAGTGCTTAAAAGCAGTCCAGAACAATTATTTCAAAACATATAGAACATACACAGAAGCATGCCTTCAACATGCAAAGATCATCTCTGACATAAAAAGATTATTCATTTGGTCTTTAATGGATCGGTTTATAATTCTGTTTCAGTCAGGAGTCTGAAGATATCTACAGCATTATTGAACACATAAAAAAATTATCTGTGTGTGCATGCAAAAGTATTATGTGAAATGAGTAAGTCTTCAGATCCCCAAAGTTTAGAAGGCTCATTTGTTTTCCTCTCTCTCACCCAAGGGGCTACATATTAGAGTTTCCAGCACCTACACTGAAACTGACAAGTGGAAGGCAGTTTTCAGAATAAAGCCAGTGTACCACCTTGTAAAAAGATATGGTTAGATCCTGTAAGCACTTGTATACTTTTTTTATCTTCAGTCATGTGAGTACTCTTACTAAATTGGATGAGACTACTCATGCTCAAAATTAACCACTCTAACAAGTGCATGCATGATTGAAGGAAAAAAACCCACTACTAAAATCCAGTCATGACTCACAGGTTGTTACCATTTGATGGATATCCCATTCCACAAAAAAACCATGTTGCCCAATTTTAGTAATTACTTCAAAAAACTGAATAGCACTGCCACAAGTAACCTTTTGAATAAGCATATTCAAATTACAGAATATTTCTTTTACCTACAAGGAAATGTCTGTGCCTTTCCTAGTAGCCTTAACATTGTCCTAACAGAGTTGCCTTGGTAAAATATAGTAACATCTGTTGTCATTTTGGCTTTCTGTTATTTAAGCTTTACAGGGCAGATTTTTTAGATTTGCAAGTAAATAAATTATGGAAGTTGCCACAAAACAAAAACATGTCAGTCATGACATGAGTATTTGAAAGAAGCCTGACAGCTGTATAAGGCAAACATCCAAAATCACAAGACAACAACTTGCTCTTTGAAACCAGGAACAATACATCACCAACTGCAGAACTAAAGCTTACAATCACCTCAAGCATCCGTCAGTGTGTCATTAATAGCACGAATCAAATCATGTTAATGCAACCAAGAAGCAGGTGAGCTGAGCAGAAAATTAGGAAATAAAATTGCTTTTTAGATGTACAACCCCATCAAAAAGGCAGTTGGCATGGGAAACATCCTGAGTGGTATTCCTAGAGTTACAGCAAAGGGAATGTGGATTCACACTGTTAATGTGTTGGGTTAAGTGACTGTGATGCAACCAGGAAAAATGGTCCTCATCAGGGCTTTTCTAAGGTATAATTTGCTGAAAATATAAGAAAATATAAGATGGAAATGTGTGTTCCTCCTTTTGTCATGTCCATTCCCCTTCCATCAGTAGTGCAGGATCACACAGTTGAAGGATGAGGAGCACAGTGGAGGCCCAGCCAGCCATGGAGAAGTTGGAAGGCAAACCTGAGCAGGAGGGGACCTCATATGGGCTGGCCTACTCTGTGTAGGTTCCAGAAGAAATCTAATTGAAAGACAAATTAGATTTCACTTGTAATCAAGAGTGGTTCTCCACAAACGTATTTGGTTTACTGAGCAATGCTTAACCATAACCATGGACAAAATAGTATACTAGATGTTTAAAAGTAGAAAAATACATGCAATTTTGCAGATTGTTTCCTATACCATTTTGGTATCTATGAAACTAGAAGTATCAAGGCCAACCACAGGTAAGAGACAGAATTCACAGTCCTCCATCTGTATCTTATAACTGTACAGAAAAAAAAATCCCTCAATTTTCCAAGTCATCTCACAAATTGATATTCTCAAGTTTCACAGAGTATTTCTGCAGCCACAAGGAGCAATGAAGTGCAGAGTTAGCTACTCCACAGGTCATAAACAGGTAAGACTACATCTCCTTACTAAGTTACACAAAACCCATTACAGAAGGGTCACTGGTGGTGTTCAGGAGGTTTCTGCTCAGACTCTGACAAATTTCACTGATCTCCCATCTGAACCCTGTAACTGACTGTCAAGACTTTTATTCACAGATTTCTGCTCAGGTCTCAGGTGTCTAGAACAGTACTGTACAATCTTGGAGCCCTCAAGACATTAATTAAAAATTCCTTCTTCTATGCTTTAATTAAGAGTTGACTGTCTTCATGAAGTGCCATGCAAATACAGATAACTCTAACTTTCCATGTCTAGGCGTTTATAGCACAAGTATATTGAAAGTCATTTCCCTTGTTAGGATTTTGCACAGTAATGTCAGCATTCATATTACGCTTCCGATAAGTGTGTTTGCTCCCACTCTTTCCCTCTCCTTTAACAAGGGACTTCCTCAGCATTGCAAAAAGAGCTTGCACTTCAACAACATGAAGGCACACCACCAAAATGCTACAGAAAAGGAAAAAACGCAACAAGTCCTCATATGTACACAATGTGGCCAAATTCCAGAACTTTAGAGCTTGTTCTCAGGCACTGGCAGTACCTGCAGAGCTGGCCAAGTTAAACGAATTCCAGCTTCTCATCACTAGCAGACCCTGTGGAAAAAAGGCTGCTCCTTCCCTCACCCACCCATTTTGACTGCTGCTAAGACAGGACTCAAGCAGCCAAGAGGACAACCCATGTAACTTCTTAGGGTGACTCCCAGAGGTGAAAATCTCACCCTGTCTTTAATAAATAACACATGAAAGCCTCACCTATGTGCCAATTTTTAACAGTTTAATGAATGCATACTGAAAAATTACTCTTGCTATGGATTTGTAATATATGCTTATGTCTAGCATGTCTAGCAAAAGAGTGAAGATGGTATGTAATGAAAGGAATTTAAGTTAGAAATATACGCAAAATAATTAAAGTACACAGAATATGGCAATCACCTCAACATCAACATTCAGTATCGACACTCAGACCAATTTAATTTGTATGCAGATATGTACACCATTTCCAAACAAAATAAATTCTCATGTAATTCCTGTAAGAAATGTCCTAAACACAGTCTGCTTGCCATTTTCGTAGGAAAGGAAGCTACTCAAGAAATTACTCAGTACTACATTGAAGAACTAGCATGCAATTAGGATGTATTGTTTCTACAAATTCCCTTGAGAAAATAACATGAAGCCTCCTGAGTCCTATTTTAATCCAGGACCAAAAGTACACTGCACTTGTTCTACCATCAATATATGTAAGCCACCTAAATGTCACGTTTGTTGTTGAGCCAGTTGCACAGTCCTGATTTGGTTTAGACCGCAGCTATGCAATGTTTCCAGAAAATACAGCAAAGTATATATGCTGATAGCCAACACATTTATGCTGAGTATTTGGCACTTCAGACAGCTTTATTAGAAACCAGTGTTATTTTCCCTGTGCAAGTCAAGAATCATATTCTTTAAAAATAGCAGGTAAATATAATTTTTTTGGAAGCCAGCTACCACTGCAGAAAACGTTAAGACCCTTAAGAAACCTTTGTCACAGACACAAAGTAATTGTTGTGACTGAAACACATTACTCTCGCTAAAACATTTTTCCTTGGTCTTCTCTGTAGGTTTAAACTTCTAAACAGACAATACTATGTCCTACTGTTTCCTATATACAGTTAGATCAACACAGGATCACGCTGTGGCTCTACTGCTTTGAGAAAAAATTTCACAGATACACACTTCTCAGCAGTGACAAATAAAATGTGATTTTCCTCGATTAATTATACTGACAGTACAGCAAGGAAAGTTCTCTACTTTCCAGAAGAATTTTGTTAAGAAGTAATTTTTTCGTAAGATAGTAGATTTTTAAAAGTTTGCTTTTCACTTCTGGATCAGTATACAAATAGGTAAGACAAATGACCCCAAGGAAAAAATGTTTTCTACATAAAATCTAGATCTCGGCTATGCACATTAACTCTCACAGATAGCAAAAACAACATGATTAAAACAAAGATTCCCTTAAGCTTCAAGATTGAGTTGAACTTCAAACCTTCTGTCTATTTTGTGCTTCACAATATCACACTCAGACCCACAGAGAATAAAATGTTAAACCAATGCTACAGAAAGCTAGACAAAGGACACAGAGCAAGCAGACAAAAAGATGCTAAGATGACTTGCAGATCAATACTTCATCTTCTACTTCTACAATGAAAGGAAATTGTAGGACTATTCCCAATCTCCCCAGGGAACAGTAAGTGTGGATCTAAAAATGTAACAGTAAGTGTGATTTAAAAATGCTAAAACAGCCATTTGAAGATTGCTGCAATTGATTAAAATGCAGACTACCTCTGAAAAGTGGTGGTCCTACCCAGCTGAAAACCTACTTACTCAAGTAATTTTGTAGTCAAATCAGTTCTCTGATCCAATTCAATGCAGACCTGCAGAGAGCTCACACAAAGACTAAACAACTGGTTTGCTTAAAGACATGGCTGTTTAAAGTACTCATAAAAATTCAGCCTAAGATTTAGGGCAAACAAAACAAAACTAATACTGTTTTTCCAACCATAAATTCAGAAAGAAAGCATGCAACAGGACTTTTACAAAAACCTGCATCATTTCAACTTCCAACAGGAAAAGTTATTTCAGCACAGTGACAACAGTGCATGAGAACAAGCTGGCCAAGAATAAAATGAGACTGGAAGTTAAAAGGTTTCTGACCGTGAAAGGACTGATGTCCTAAGGCAACTTTCCAAGAGAAAGAGCAAAGTTGAAAAACCAAGAGAAAAGCCCCAGCTAGTTTCATTCAGTAAGTTTTATGAAATTTTATCTAATATTATGCAGGCTTGTCAATGACCCAAAGGGCTATTGCCTTGTTTGGAAGCTATGGAAGTTCTTAATGAATTTCAGACAATAATGTTTTCTCTAACAACAGCCACTGTTTCAGCCTCTTGGCTAGACCAGCTAGCTTGTTTTTCACCATTGCACACATGCTAAGGAAGGAAAAAGGAGAGGGATGATAAAGGACTGATGAAAATCCATCTGTTTTGCACTGAAGTGCTCAAGGGCATGTACACCAAAGGGGCTCTGCTGCCTGCAGAGAATGGCCACAAATCCCCAGCAGCAAATCAGCACTTGATTAGCTGTAGCGAAGTTCTCCAAAATCACATGCATGAAGTGAATCATAGGATCATCAATGTTGAAAGAGACCTTTAAAAGATCCAGTCCAACTGTCCATGCAGCACTACCATGGTAACCCCTAAACCCCTAAAACATAACACCCAGCACCAGATCCAGGTGCCTTCAACACCAGGGAGTGACTCCACCACCTCCCTGGACAACCTATTCCAATACCTAACCACCCTATCAGTGAAAAATTTTTTTCTACGATCTAATCTGATTTTTCCATCTTAAGGCCATTTCCTCTTGTCCTCTCACTGCTGTCAGAGTAGAAGAAAATGGCCCCCACCTCACTGCAACCTCTTTTCAGACGGTAGTAGAGAGCCATGTGGTATAAGTAACAAGAATGACACAGCTGTGCCTCTCATGAGGGTATTTCTGCACCAAACCTGCTGCCATTTCCAAAGATAGGTCAGAATTCACAGATTCTAAGCAAATTACTGTCATAAAATTGAAAAGCACCAAGAGAGGGAATCTTTCTACGCGGTCTAAAGCTTTTCTTGGTAATTAAGACTTGCTTTCTTGGCAGATTCTTCAGTGTCTATAAAACTTCTCAACCCTGAAGTTCTCCCTTTCTCTGACAGGAATAACTGATGTAATCTCTGCCAACAAGTGCTTTTACTGGAATAGCCAGTGCAAGTTGGAACTGCTGAACATCAACATGATTTATGGTAGTTGTGAATGTATTTTATTTTGCATTTATTAGCTCCAATGCTACAAAAATTTGCTGAGAGCTTCTGGAAGTAGCTATTGTTGAGGATATAAACTATCAGCTGTAAAAGAGCTCCAGGTTCCCATAATTCCTTCTATCAAAATACTTTCTAAAACCAAAGGTGAAAATCATGCTTTTGTACCTCTCTTACCTATCAGTGCTATTTCAAAAAGACTGTCCTCATTTGAGACAGCCTCAAACAGTCATTTATGGACTAGATGATCATACCTGTCAAGCTCAAGTTCAAGTTCCTAGCATTTTCTGTGTTGCATCAAGATTCCTTTTTGATTCTAACAAATTCTCACATGAAAGACTGGCTGGTATAATTTGATAAAAGTAATTAACTAGAAAGTTCTGATACACCAGAGTAGGAAATTAGAAAGATCATTCCAACTTCTTGGTAGGAATTTTTTCAGCAATTACAAGATTTAGCCTACTTTAACATTGGTTCACTTCTGTCAAAAATATTTTATGAAAATTCTTTTTAACTCAAGTTAGTAAAAGTTGTGTGAACTTAGAAGTGACAAGTCAAAATGTCAAAAAGTTTTCATACCATAAATGTGTTCTGTTTTGATAAATCGCTTCACTTTTCCCCTTCACTAATAACCAACTGAAAGTACTCTTTATGCAAACCACTTATGAAATGCTTGAGACCTCAAATACTTTCAGAGTGGGTAAATGCTTTTCCAAAAGCTTCCCATGTAACCAGCTCCTCACAGTACAATTGGCCCGCATGGCAGATGCACTAAAGAGTATTGCCAGTGTCTGCACACCAAAGGCAGGGAAGCAGGGCTGACAGTCCTGCAGTGCTTTGGGCACTGCACCTCAGGAGGACAGAGGCAGTGTCCTGACTCATCACACCACGACAGCACTCACAGAATATATTGCCTCGGGTTTTGCTCTGATCAAGAGGCTGCTTCTCTCCACATCTTCTTCCATAAAGGGTCTGTGTTTAAGGATAAGTTGAACACCACACAATATACACATTAATAACACTGAATGAAAGTCATTAACTTGCCAAACCTTGGCAAATTTAGTGGCTCAGTAGCTTACAGGCTGAAACGCATTTGGTGTTCCAGCTAACGACACAAGCTTACCTTTTCACTACGAGCTTCAGCGTCTTGTGTGAGCCTTTCACCAGACAGATTGCTTCTTGTCGGAAGCCAGACAGGCCCACATCATTGATGCCAACAATTTCATCCCCAGCCAGTAACTTGTCCACAGCTGCAGCTTTGCTCCCATCTTCTATCTGGGGGGGAATAAAAAAAAAAAAAGTGTGTAAGAAATGGTAGAACTATACAGGTTGCATAATGCCACCTTTAAAATAAACTAATGAGCTTTCAGTACTGGCTTCAACAAAAATTAATACAATGATTAAGTGCTTCACATAATTAAGAAGGCACATCAAAAATCACTATAAAGAAATAATAATTATACAGAGACGATTAGAATACGAAAGAAATAAAAGAGAGGAAATCTCCTGAGAAAGCTAGAAAGCTTGAGGGAAATTTGGGAATGTAAGGAAGAACCTCTTTGCTGTGCATGCACTAGAAGAGGTTGCCCAGAGAGGTTGTGGAGTCTCCCTTCACTGGAGATTTCAAGAACTGTCCGGATGCAAATCTGTGCTCTTGGATGACCCTGCCTGAGCAAGGAGGTTGGACCAGACGATCCACTGTGGTCCCTTCCAACTTGTTCCATTCCATGGTTCTATGAAAAGCATCTGCCATCTTGAACTCTGCTCAATACCAAACATGTAATCATACTTGCAAATAGAGCTTTGGTCAGGCATCTAAAAATCTGGTTCTCTAGAGAAGGCAGCCAATAATATTAACCATTTTGTCAATAATATTGACACACAGCCAACTCCAAAGATCTGGCATGCAATGAAATCCCAAAATACTTCTGGTCCAGAAAACTAAGGTATTTTCATCAGGAACACAACGTTTAGGAAAATACCTAAAATTTACCATCCATACAACTAATTAACAGCTCTGGCTTTAAAACATAGTGATACTAAGGGAAATTCACTGGAAGATTATTTTGCTGCCACAGGCATGTCTTGAATACATTAAAATTTTACACAACTGTTCATAACATGTGGCAAAAACAAAAGATAAATTAAAGATTCAGGCTTTTGTAATTCCCACCCCTACTAAGTTAAAAAATTAAAAGTTACCCATTTTCAAAATTTAAAACAAATCTCACAAGCTTGATCAGACAGATTAACAAGTACCAACAGTTTGAATTGATTTCAAACAATGATTACAAGGATGTTATGAGGTTATACAAGGAGAAAATTAGAAGGCCCAAAGCCCAGCTAGAACTTCATCTGGATGCTGCTGTAAAAGACAATAAAAATATTTTCATAAATACATAAGCAAGCATTGGAGGGCGAAGGAAAATCTTTATCCTTCACTGAATGTATGGGGACCATCCCTCTAAAAGATGGGGCACTTCGGTACATGGTTTAGTGGTGGACTGGGCAGTACTAGGTTAACAGCTGGATTCTATGATCCTAATGCTATTTTCCAAATGAAACAAGTCTATAAGTATAGCTGCAGGTGTTGAACACTTTGCAATTCAATCCCTTGACTTTCTAGTTTCTTCCTATCTCCTTTGCTGTCAACACAGCCTCTGGCTTCTGAGTTGCTTGGCATCATGATCTATGTATTTAATTTTATTGCTCCCTCACTTGCTCATAATCCATATCCCACATCTTCCCATACATTTGACACTTCATCTTCAAAGACTTTCATTTATGTCCTCATTATATTTTACATTGACTACAGTATCTCTGAGTCCCACATTATTAAATGCCAGCAAATTTACAAAGAGTAATTCCTTGTAATCACCCCAACTGCAGACAGCTTCATAAAGAACTGCCATCTTCTGAGGCACCAAAGTCAGTCAACAATGAGATAAATCCAGAGGAAGTAACTTCATGAATTCTGAAGCTCCCAGTACAAGTTTTAGAAAGAGCCCAGCAACAAAAATATAAATTAAATAACCTAATAAAAAAAGCAATATCTCTTGATGAAAGTACTTAGGATGATCTCATAGAGCACTCAATCTCATTGCAGCCACATAAAAGCTCTCTTTAGGTTAAGTTCATGACAGATGTTCTTAAAAATCTTCAGGCCTGTAAACCTAAGCCAAAAAGAATACTATGAAAAGTGCTTAGTCTTATATCCCATTCTAAAACACTCATTATTAATAGTAATCAATAAACTTTATTTACAGAACTTCTTATCTTTAAAAAAAAAACCCAGATACTTAAAGACAGAGCAAGTTTCTACATCTCCATACATCTAGTTTTCAAGTTATGACCTGTCCTCTGGCCTGCTCACATATCCACCGAGCATCAAGAATTTACAAGAACACCAAATTATCACTGCAAATCTTCATTTATGTTGGAAACAAGGGAGTAGCAGTGGAAATTGCTGAGATGTAAGTAAAGATTTCAGTTCAGAGACGTCAAGCGTAGAGCATCTGCCGTATAAGGGACACTGAAATCAGGCAGAGCAGAAAAAGAGAACAGGCAGCCTAGGACACATATTGAAGCTCAAGCAGGTTAGAAAAGTGGCACAAAAAACATTAAGAAAAGTCAGAGCTAAATCACTAGAATTGCTGGAGGAAGGTCAAGGTGGAGGGTGGGTGTTGGGATGGGACACACATGGCAGGGGCAGAGAGGGAAAGTATCTTGGAGGACACTTTAAATTCCAAATGCAGATGACAAACCATTTGCAGCCCTTATGCCCCAAGCAAGGCACCCAAACATAATGACAAGGCTGAGATGCCCCTGGGCCCCAAAACACTTTGACAGGACCTTTTTTTATCTGTTAAAAAAGAAAAAAAAAAGGGGGGGGGGGATGGGGGGCAAAAATCTGTCTCCTGGGATTTGAAGGAATGTTCATTGTTCTCAGTAAGCATGTTTGTTTTTTCTTCAGGCTGGCAATGCACTGACAGCAGGGAGTATTCAGTTACCCCCTCTGAGTTTTAATTTCATCAGGGAAAACTACACATTCCACACAAAGCAAGCTTTCCAAAGAGACTCCGACTGTCCAAAACAACATTAATAAAAAAACCCTCAAAAAGTATTTAAAAAATCGAAACCTAAACACAAAGCTGAAGCCATCCTCATGAAAACATCAAGTGGCTTTAAGATCACCTTCAGGTAATGAGAATAAAAACCACCAATCCATTCACAGTAGAAGTCTTTTCAAGCTGAATAAATTTAAACATAAACCTTTCATACTCAGATCCCCACATGGCTGTACAGATATGATTCTACTTGACAATGCACTTTTAAGTGGAAATGGGAAAGTCAGACAGGAAAAATACAGTTTCTTCTGTTACACGAGAAGTCCTTCCTTTAGCCATAACAACTAAAAACATTAGGCTTTGCACACATATAAAGAAACACAGCCAAAAATATCCACAAGGTAAAGGCCTCTTCAAATATACTGTTATATTAACCTGCCTTCTTTGTGCAAAACTGGACAATGCTATTCCAGCTTTTACTTCAGGTTTTCTTCTGTTTTATTAGTTTTAACACTTACTGTCTTTATCAACCATTGAATAACTTTCCATCTCATCAGGCCTAACTAGAAGTGTAGATACCAACCAAAATACATAAAACATTTTAGAACTAGCAAATACACTCAAAAATGTCATTATTTGTCACACCTCAACCACAAATGTATTTCACTCACCATCTTCAGAGTCAGCTGTGCTATGCTGTGTTCAGGATTAAGCCCAACTTTTAAGACTGAAGCCTGTATTACTTATCTACCTAGCATCAATTTCTTTTAGGATTTCAAGTATCCAGAAAAGCTAGGTCAATAGCTGGAAATAAAGCCTTAAAAATGCAGAGGGAGGTTTTAAGATGTCTTTCAAGAACAGTCAGGAAGAAGAGATCTGCCTCAGTCACTGTCAGCTGGCAGACATGACTGGATGTAACCTAGCAGGAACTGAACTTCCATAAGCACACACATCTTAGCATTTTTATAGCAATAGCAAGAAGCAAAAGACATAGAAGAAAAACAATCAACAATCTTATTTTCTTATAAAGAACAGGCATAAGGCTTCAACAAACATATATAGTTACACAGCTCATCTTGAATGTGCAAGGGTTCTAGAAATGCCCTCAAACCAAACTTTTGTTATGTACTAAAAAATCATACCCTCATACTGCGCTAAATTAACAAGTGTAAACATGTTGACTTCCTATCCTTAGCAGTGATGTTGGTATGCTACCAAAGAAAGTGTTTCCAAAAGGAGATGAAAAGGATGTTTGTTGACCAAAAGCATCTGCTTAGACAGTCTCCATCTCTCACCCTGCTGTCCCTGATGACCTCTCTACAGCCAAGAGCAAAAGCAAACTTAGGGATCTGTGCACCAGGAAGGATTGTGAATGCAGACTTTGCCATCATAACAGTATCTACATTAATTGTGACATCTTCCTAAATTTACTTTTGCTTATATCACATCCACAAAACAGGAAAAAACAGTGATTCAAAATGTAGATATGAGGGTTTTTAAAAAATTGTTGAAAAAACAACACACACATAAATCTAGTATGTAGAATTCTTCTCGTAAAAAGAAGACAGAGCCTTGTGGAGAAAATGTCTAACAGCTACATACACAAACATATTCAAAGGATACTCACAAGTCTGTATTCCCCCTGTTGGTAATAAACAAAAAGGGAAAAATAATGGCCTATCTTTCCAGCTTTGAATTGCTGCAGTGTTGATGGGGAGCACCAATTCTAGCATGTGACCCCTTCACTTCTGTGTTTATCAGGTCCAATGCTTCACTTAAAATACCCACATTCCTCTATAGGCACCTGTATAAACAAGCAGGAGACAGGTTGGGGAAATGCTGTGTCATATGAGAGATCTAGTTTTGTTTACAAAGCCAACAGTTTCTTGTCCACGCTCTCTTTGGACAGGGTGGGAGACGGGATGGAAACCCAAACTCATAGACAAACACAGGAAAAAACAGCACCACTTATCAGCATTCTGCTATCAGCTGTGATAAACTATTTTATCATAATTCATTTCTTGTACAGCCAAGAAATGTTTCCGTGGTTGTTTGCATTACGAGTATGTAATACAGTTTTTCCACAAACCTAACAATCTTTGTAGAAGATCTTCAGAACAAATAAAATGCGGAAAGTGTCAATTATTTTTATTTGCAAAGTGTTAAACAAAGGAGAAAAACCTCTACGGTTCAAGCCTGGCATTTGTGTAACTTTAAGGAATGAACAGAAAAGTAACAGATCTGACCTAATTCCAGCTATATATTCTGCGAATGCATTCTTGAGTGGCAAAGACTGCATTCACCAGCAATACTCATGGCTTGAACTGAGGCAGGATAAAAGAGGGGTGCAAACTCCAGCAGGACCTAACTGGTCCAAAGACAATGGATGTGTGTGTATGTAAGGCATCACATACAGGCATGCATACACTAGAAGCTAAGCAAGGCTAATGCATTTGGCTTTACATTCCTATACATCCTTCCCACTCTACATGGACTTTGAAAGAGACTGTTGGAAGGACAGAAGGACACCTGGCAGGGAAGAAACTCCAGCTCCATTTTACAGATAGGCTCAGAAGCATATATGGAAACAAGGCCCAAAACAATGCAGCATGGCTGCAACAAAGCAAGGAATTCCACACAAACCTTCACATTAATGGAGGGTACCTGTAACCCTGAACCACCGCTTCCCATACACTGCAGGTTAAATAATCAGCATTAACTACTCAACATGAACTTTAAACACCACCATATTAAAAAAAACAACTTAATGATGAGCTACCAACTTGCAAACTCTGTGCCTGTGCAATATTATCCAATATGATTAACTTGGCAATTGCTGCACTTCGATCAGGCAGGTGGGTGTCTGCTGCATTTGGTGACACACTTCTTAGCACAGAAGCCAGAACTTCCCTTTTGCCTGGTGTCATAAATTCACGCCCCACAGCCATTGTCCATATGTGCTCTCCCTGAGATTATCTTTAAACATTACAGCAAACAACATTAAATTTTAGGAATGCTTAGTCCAGGGCAATGTATTTCCCTAACAGCAATTTCTTTCTTCCCTAGACCCGAGGGAAACAGTTCATGGTCACCATCACAAAACCACTGAACAGGCAGAGAAATCCCCCTCGCCCAGCTGCTCTTTCAAAGTGTCCCCCATTGTGCTTTACAGATCTTGAGCTGGCAGAAGTCCTCCCTTCTGTCAACAAGTGATTCTTAAAAATCAAAATGGAAGCATTTTTTTAAAGGGTAGAGTCCAGTAACAGGACACAGTCCATCACAGCCTTTTCTAATGGCTTGTTATTTAGTGTATTTAAATATTTGCATATTTACCCAGTAATCTCTTCCTTTCTTTGTTGTTTTTTGCTTGAAAAAAAGCATAATATTTTGAAAGTTGGTACAGTTCTTTAAGTATTTATTCAGTTTTCACAACGATGTCCATGCCACTGTTTTGACAAAGGGCTGCCGCCACTTCCACTAGAACAGGCTATTTTTGTGGGGGATTTATTACAGCTGTAAAAACTGACTCCAGGCTGAAACCTAACTTCAGAGTTCCTCATGACAGAAATGTTTTAAAAGTATGGTAACACATCCACCACTTCCCTTTTTAACAATTCATACATAAACTGATTAATATTTCAGTTCAACCTTCATTCAAAACAATACCTACTACCATAAGCCTGTGAGAAAATATTTCCAATTACAAATCAGCAGTTACTATTTCTAAAGAGGTTACTGTTATTCTATCTGTTTCTTTAAATCACAGGGCTGTTATGGACTAAAGACCAATTAAAGTACTTGAAGTTAAAAATTTAATGAAACTTTCCCCCAAGAAACTAATGATAACAATTTCCAGATGAAAAGTATCAGGAAGAGAAACTTCACGTAGATTTGTGGGTTCTAAAAAACTGAACAACAGCTGTTTATTTTCAAAGGTTTTTTTTCAAAGTGATTCCATTGTTTCAGCAACAGAAGCTGGAAACTTTTCATCACTGCTGAACAAATCTACTAGAAATAAATTAATAATAATTTTTTAAAAACCAACAAAAACCCAGAACCCACAAACCCCCAGAAACTCTTGATATTTGGAAAGCATAGAGCTAATGTATTTAAAAAAAAAAAAAAAAAAAAAAAAAAGTGGGGCTGCTGAGTGTCAAGTACTTAGCTGGTCTTTTGCCATTAGTACCTAAGCTTTACTAGTTACATTTTACAGCTTCTAAATAATATTTGCACATATGCCAGAGCAGCACGCCTGCATATATTCCACCTCTACAAAGCAACTAAATACAGACAAACTGTAGTCTTTGGAAATCTTTCTAGGCAAGAGCTCCTCTAGGGCAGCACAAAACCCTCAGGGAACCTTCCTAGCTCTTACAGTCCCTACAATCCTAAACTGGCAGCCAGGCCAGAGGAAAGCCAAAACAGACACAGCTTACCTGGAGTAAGAATAAGGCCAAAACAAGAGTGGAAAAGACTGAAGTGAGTGAAGATTCTGGAAGCAGGGGTGATGGCAGAAGCCTGTTTGTAGGGTTGATCCTGAAACTAAACAACTCCAGTGCCGCCTCTCTCTCACACCCAAGTAACACTTGCAAAGCATAGCTTAAATTTTGATTTTTTTTTTTTTGGTAACACATCACCAACATCTAAACACCTTCCTACTGCTGCTTGGTACAGCATTCATTCAGGCAATCTGTACACAACTTACTCAAAAATTACTGAGAAGTATCCCCCATTTACTTTTAGCCATGAGTTTGGTTTTGCATTTTACAGAAGCTAATGGTACATCCAGCCCAGAGGGACCTATCTGTAGTCACAGATGCTTTACACTGTTTTTAAACATATTTTGCTATCTTTTTTTTTCCCTTCCAAATGACAGAATAATCTGTATAAGAATGGAGTGAATAATTGTGCTATGAAAAGAAATAGCCAGCTAGCCAAAAGAAAACTGCTTTCTCTATATGTAGTTTATTTATTCTAAAAACCTCCTAGCAGAGAAGTTTGGTAGGGTTGGATTATCCGTATTTGTTTGCCCAAGTTTACTTATGGATGACTATATATATATAGGCTGTTTATGTATGCAATCTGTGCAGTTAACAGTAAGCATTTTTATAGGTCTACATTTTTGTACTTTCAGCTATTACGAACAACGATAAGAATGGTTTATAAAGAGGTTATGCCTAGAAACAACTTGTATTTTATCTATTCAAAGTGATAACAGGAACAGACTTCCAAGAGAAAAAATATGACCTGACAAAGCAATCTTTCTGATCATAAGGTTCAAAGTTTTTTACCTTGCAACTATCATACGCTTTCAACAACAGTGGTTTATCTTTCTGCCTTCCTGTCCATTCCAGGAAAATAATGTCACCATTTGCCAATGTGCCCTTGACAAAAACAGACCGAATGCAATCCAACAGCCTACAAAACCACTGCATAATTAGGGAAAGGGTAGGAGTTACTGACAATCAAATTTAAAAAAAACCTGAACGTGTCTGTATGATCATGTAGATAGGACTGTCGTTAATTAAAAAAGGAAAAGACCAGTTTCATCAACTTGCAGTTTGTTTGTGAAGGACTTCAACAGGTCGGAGAGACAGACATTGAAAGACCTAGTGGATAGCAACAGTACTTACCAAAAGTAAATTTAAACTGCTTCATTCAGTCTATCAGTCTAAATGTGACCTTTTACAAAAATTTAACTTGCATCTGTGCCTATGTCTACAGATTGCTGTGGTTTTAAAAAAAAAAAAAGAAAAAGCTACACTTTTAGACACAGGTAGCACTGATTAAGACCCAGCAACAGGAAAAAAAACTGATAGTTTCAAAAAGCACTATGATGGGTCTGCCAAAACCCACAGGAATTTTACAGTGTTAGGTTTCCATTTTAAATACTTTCTCTTGAACAGCCCATTTTTAACAGAATGCTTATCTTGACTAACTCATACCATTATTTGGTTTTAATCACAGCTGCTGTTCGGGATCCTCCATTTTTGTCATAGCACAAATGCCCACTTCTGAGACAGTTAGAAAGTATAACATTTCCCAATAATTCTTTTAATCGCATTCCTGAAAATGTGATTTTAGCCCAAAAGTAAAAGTTACTTGTAACAGTTACTGCAGAAGTATTTAAGAACCCACTATGTAGTGAACAGAACATAACATTACACATCTGAACAAAAATCTAGCAAACAATGAGAATGACCTGCTCCTATAATAACTGACAGTCATTTCTTCAGTAAGATTTCTCTGTTTTGCAACATTATTCAACTTTAAAGAAAAAAGAGGCTCAGTAAGGTGCTGAATTTTAAAGTATGTCTTTGTTGATTCCCTCAACTCCTCTGCAAAGAAAACAAACAAAAGACTTCAAAAGAAGGGTCAGGCTCCTCCTAAAATCTGAGTGCTTTAAACTTTAACAATAGATTTTGTTCTTTACATTAACTTTTGATCTTAGTTCAGAATTGACATGCATATTCACAGAGTATCCAAATTACAGACTGAAGCCATCCCTTGCCACCATCTTCCTCAATAATTCAAATATTTAAAGCCAAGTTCAAAGAAGAAGACACATTTATCCCTTCCTCCCCCACCCCAGTGCTAAAATTCAACAAAACCTGAAGTTGTCTTGATTCATCTTTATATAATTTACACAACTCCGTTTACTCTAAGTATGTAGTACTTCAAACTGAATAGATGCAGATATCTACTCCCACTGTATGAAAGCCATGTTTCTGCTGTGCACTCTGCACACCATTTCAATTCTTCATTCTTAGAGCAATAAAAACTCGGAAGCAAGTAGGATGACCCTCAAGAAAAAAAAAGCCTATCATAGAAACAAAACAGGTCTGGGTAACCTTGCCCTTAGTTTGTCTTCTGTTCTTGTTTATTACTGTCTCAATAAAGGAAGAGAGCTTCCTTCACTCCACTTTGACCCAGAAGTCAAGCTTGAAAAGATGAAGAAACAAACACTAAATACAGCATTAAATATACTTTTCTAGGGCAGGAATTGCATTGTAATTGCTCCTAAAATTACCAAACACAGTTCACAAAGCAAGTTGCAAAGGACTGTATGGCAGTTTCTACTTGCTGAGGTCCACTTTTGCCAGCTTGCAATATCTGAGCTGCCTGGTATGGTCAGACAGGGGCTGCTTCTCTGGAGACAGACTGCTAATACAATCAACGCAAATCTCTCATGATGCTCCAGTAATAAAAAGAGCATGTCAATAAAAAACCACCAGGGTTTTATGCAGTTTATTGACAAGATGGAATAGTACTCATCTGCCTTCCTAAGACACATACTTGACTGAGCAGGGCATGAAACATTGATATAGTCAGAGTTAAGCACCAATATCTTAAGTCTGTTCTGAGTTGGGAACTTGAAAAAAAAAAAAAGCAAAATTCAGTTCTGTGGAGAGGATCTAATCCATAGAAATTTACACCCCAGGCATCAATCTCATTATGGCATCCCTGCCCTTTTTCCCCTAGCCATCAGTACTCTGTTACCATATATTTCAGATCTAACAAAAAACAAAAACCAACCAAGCAAAGCCAACAACAATAAAAAAAAGGCTAACAAAACCCCCTCCTCCCAGCAAACCCAAAATTTTCTTTAAAAGAAATTTTCCTTTTTTCTAAACAAGCCTAGATATTCATAATTTCAAATTCTTCATTTTGTGTAGTTTATTCTATAGACCATTCCTTAAAACTTCATTAGTGTATATCATCACAGAACATCAGACGAAATTCCTTCCTCATGAAAAATTTACCATAGGAATTAGACATGCAACCATTTTTGGCATCTCTGTGAGTATCCTGCCACCTTTCCTCTATGTCAGAGGCTTAATTCTTCCTAGGATTAATGAGTGATAATTAACAAATTAAAATAATTATACTGGGTCAATGACAAAGGTTATTTTTTCTTAAGAAATTATAGGATTGTGCTGTGAATTATCAATTAATGCACTAAATTCACCATGGATTGTAAATTTACACAAATAGAAGCTTCAAAAAGCTGCATGGATTTAACAGTAAATTATAACGTAGCGCTCAAGAATTCTTATATTCAGAAGTTAGAGTATGCTTTCTACTCTAAATGGACATTTTCCAAATTGGCTTTACTTTGCAGGCCTTTTTTTCAAAAGCTTTATTGTATTACACATGTTACTGGCCTAATTTAGCTCTAGGAGCAGGCACATTACTTCAAAGACTTTAAAAAATGAAGACATATCCAAACATTACTCACACAATTAGCTGCTTTTCCCAATTAAAAAATGTGTATTTAACTATAAAAAAACTACTCAGTTTGACAAACATCTGTATTTCTGTTTGGCAAAAGTATCTGTCATCTGTGCAGATGCACTTATTAAAAGACACACTCTGCTCAGGCAGCACAATTCACAACTTCACTGTGCAGCACTGACTCAAGTATCAGTGGAATTTTGGGAAAAATGTCTGTACGATAATTCTTGCAACACAGGGGAAAATTTATAATTACACTTTATTTTCTGACACTGGTGGTGGGACCACTGTATGTGCACACAAGCATCATACACAGAGCTTCTTGTCTCCCACTGCTGCCCATGCCAGCGAACGTGACCGCTTCTCAGGAGCGTGTATTCCAGCAGCATGCAACCATACTCATGAAAAATTCATGTCTGAGCACATCAGTTTAGGATGTCAGTGTTGGCAGGGGGTTGAATGTTCAAATACCACATTGCACGGGAGTTTTTGTACTTGCTCATCTTGATAACTGACAGATGATTAAAGACTGCCTTTACATCACTAAAAACACCAGAGAAACAATCTATTCTTCTGACTGATAAAAATTTACATCACATACTGTATTACACAGTATGCAACAACAGTGGCATACTGAAAAATTTTGTTTGCACTGTATTTAAATTATCTCCAAATTCAGTAATTTTTACACTGTAAATTGTAGGAAAACCTTTTAATAAAATTTTATTTATCATAATAAAAGAAAGTTGAAGGTCTGACTAAAGCAGCAACTGGAAAACCTTCTGCTGACTCTCCCCTCTGAATTAACCTGGGAGAATTTGGACTGTTTCTCTGTACAGATGTTCATGTTGGGATACTCCTTGCTTAACAGGGAGGTTTCTGGATTACCTATTTCAAGCACTTAATTACTATAAAACTGCATATCCACTCTATGAGCTAAACATCAGACACTGTAATGACCAATTTGTAAACCTCTGGAGTTTTTTGTTTAGCTAGCTATAGACCTGAAGACCAGTTAATTAATAATTTTGAAGTACGTGTTCAATCTCAGTTCCTGAAGATGAACCTTGCTATCTTTACTAATAACTCTAACGCTCCTTTTAACATGTAAAAGAAACGGTATTCCTAAAAATAGACTTGGAGCTTTTGCTTTTATTTCCTTGCTTTTAATATTAAAATAGTGTATTATTACTAAATATCATCATTAAGGACTGTTGAGATTAAGAATGCATTGCAAGTCTTTTACTAAGCAGGTCAGTCAGTACAAGTCCATTCTGTTTTTATTAGACAGCTACTCCTATACTTCCTGTGTTGCTGTTTGTTTCTTTACCTCAACAACAGCTATGCACTATGAGAAGCCTGAATTCCCATATCTCAGTTCTTCCTGCTTATGTTCATCTTGTGTTTCAGAAACAAGGGTCTGTACTTTCACAAGCACTTGAAAAGCACTACACAGACACACCAGAAAGACATGAAGCTGACAGGAATTTGGAGGAAAGTTGCATTAGTGTTCCTGAATTTCTCTTGTCTGATAGAGGTGCAGATGTACCTTTTGGGAGCCCATCTCACAACTCTCAGCTTCCTCCCACTAAGCTGAACAGCACGCTTAATTTCTAGTGAACTGTGGAGAACAACACATTCGCTCTTGCCAAGATACAGGAAGGCAGAGATGGGCTAGCAACAGCCTATTTAAGTTGGTCTGGATCCACACCACGATATTAGCAGCTGTGATATTGTGCGATGTGGGCTGAGGTTGATACCTCTTGAGCCACTCAAGAAAGGAAGAACCACAGCTTTTTACATCAGGGAGTTTCCGGAGCATGAGTAAGACTGAAGTGCAGGAAGTTAGATAACTCCGCAGCAAAAGACCTAAAATTCCCATTTCATTATTTGAGGAAAGCTGCGGAGACTCCCGCTGCGTTCACATGTTTTCTGAGCTGCATGAAGTAACTCTAAGTAAAAACATTTCATGAAGATCTCTCAAGTGCATGGACACTACCAGTTAAAGCAAGCATGGGGTATCTGCTAGACAGTACCTTTTCCCTCCTTCCTTCTCTAAGCCACTCGTTTATGCTCCTGTACAGAATATGCAGGAATTTTCTTACTTTGAAATATTAGCAAGTTACTTGGAGAGACAGGTTGGCTATATACAGGGTTTTAGAGCTACAACAGACCCATAACTGTTATCAGTCATAGGCTTTTTCCTTGTTTGGGCATCATCCAATTTAAGTTTACAGATAAAATTTCACTTCATTTTCTACATGGTTATCCAAACCACAAGATTCTGTCTTGCATTCATAGTTCTCATTTCAAATGCAAATCCCTTTCTCTTCACTCTTTTATCAGTTATCTACTAAAATTATTATTTGTATTTCAAGATTATTTAAAAATTTGAATTAATTTTTTGAAAGTACTGTCTTTTTAGTACATAATCTTTGAATTCTTCAGTTTTACCATTCCTATTTTAGAACTTTTTTGGTATGGTATGGTGATTCTTCCATGAAGTTTAAAGGCTGTGATCCAAAGAAATATCCACACACTAATTCTAGAATACTGTTGTACTACATTTCATATTGGAACTGTGATATTTCCTATTTATCAGCAAGGCCCAAAGTGCAATAAAGAGATCTTTTAGATGGGAGAGTTTTGTTATTGACAAAAGTGAATTAAGCACTTTGGGGGTCCAATACACAGCTATGTTGTTAGCAACTTTATGGGATTAAAACAGGAACTCTGTAGGAAGAGTATTCACTCTGCTTTGGAAGTTCACCCTCTCAGTGCTACCTGGCAGAGCCACTAGTGGCATTAAATGCGACTAATTTTCCCAATCCATTACGTCCTGTAAGCAAATCCCCAGAGGAATACACAGAGCATAAACTCTACTGGACATGGTAAGTTCTCTACAGTGATCTTCTAAAGATACAGGACCAGACAGCGCGCTGCCACAGAGCCAGCTGTATCATCTGGTGTCACAGCTACAGCTTGCTCGGTATCAATTTCCCGAGAGCTTAACACAAAACGGTGAACAAACTACTAAGTTAGGATACTTAATAATGCTACAATGCACTCACTAAAATGGCTTAAAGTTGTAAAAGTGTAATTTTGAAAGTTTTCCTCAAACAGGAAACTAAGACTCAAACCTGGATAAAAACATTGCCTATTACACTCTAAACCAAATGTGCATTTTCAGGATTCTTAAAGAGTCTTTCAAGTGCAAGCAAGGAAAAACTAGCTGAGTTTTACAAATTATGCAACTTAAAAAATGGTCTTGTGATAAGGAACACAATACTCCTTCTCCTGATAGAGTTATTAATTGGTAATGCTTTCCCCCATGTTGGTATTATGTTGCACCTCTGCCTTTCACCATTCCTTTTGCAAAAGGAACATTTTTTTTCTTCAGGATGATAATCTAGATTAGGAGGAAATATAATCAGCTTCTTAATTATACATATGCAGAAGGAGCACAACAGTGGCTCTGCTTGTCAAGAGGATTTAAAGATGTAAGCAGCACAGGGCCAGAAAAAACCCCATTCATTTAGAAAATTAGTCTTCTACCAGAATAGAGAAGTAAAAAAAGGCTTCTCATTTGCTGATATAAAAATCATACTTAAGATTTATCAGCACAAACTCTATGCAAAATGAAACTAATAGGAAAAGTCACTTTTTAGTCAATTTCAACATTACAGATATTTTCAATACAGTAAATGATACCTTTAAAAAGCACCTTTAAGGCAATTTCATTTTGCAACATGTCAGTTTTCTGAAGAACACAGTGAAGAAGTTACTTTAACTCCAAAATCCTAAGTCAACTTCCTTTCACAGAGCAGCATCACCCGTAACCTACAACACTATGAGCTGTTCCAGAAGTTAGTTTACCAATTTAATAAGAATTTAAAAAAGCAAAACAGAAAAAGGGAAATAGAATGCTAAATAAAAATATTTCCTTACCTGACAGCTTTCTTTTGCTTTTATGTTGCCCTGTTACCAAAGACAGAAAAACTAAGTGCAATTCCATCAGTCAATGTACAACTCAAAGCAGTCTCTGGCACTGAACCAGAAAGCAAAGCTGAACTGGCCCTAGTGAGAGGACATGGTGAGGTTTGGTGGCCTGGCCACAGCCACCTCCCTCGCAGAGCTCCTGCCCACCGCCATGGGTGCCACAGGGGAGGCTGCTCCGAGCGGCCCCGAGGTCCCTCGGGAACATGGGTGCCTTCCTGAGCTGTGCTCCTGCCTTTGCAGGCTTGGCACTGAGCAGGTGGGGCAATGTGGCCTTGTGCCACCTTGAGGGCTCTCACAACCACCCCACCCCAGCCATTGCCCCGGTGAAACATTCAGCTCTAGCGTCAGGAAATTACAATGTAGAAAAACCAAAGAACTTATAAGGTCACGGTTTTTCTCTTTCACCTTAAAAGAAAGACCCTTCCCTTTGTTTTCAAGCATAGAGTTTTTACACTGGACTGTTACTCTGCACAGTACTGAATATTACATTTATCTAAAGTATCTCAAGTATAAACTGCACTGAAATATTTACAGCACTGCAGTGCTAATAGTGTTGAAATGTTTTTTGCCTAAGCTTATAAAATATGTAGCTTGTCTGGGGGGGAGGGGGGAAGTTACAATGTATAAAATTTGAGTTAGGTATTCTCTCTTGGTTTGCAGTAGACAAGTTTATCTTAGTTTGCACTGGCTGTGCATTGTTTGCCAACAATCACATCTCAGATGCTAAACAAACTGATAGATGGAAGGGACAAAATACAGAATCCAGCCTTCAAAATCTGCCTGCTTGGTCAATGGCAGGAAAGTGCAAAAAAGCATTTTAAAGAGCTTTGCAGGAAAAAAAGAGCCAGCTTTTTTGTGGCCAAAAAAAAAAATCCAAATAGATGAATCAACTGGGGAAAATGAAAGAAAACAAAATAACCAAGTCAGGCGAGGTGTACTCGTCAGCAGCTGTCCTGTGGCTGAAGAGACAAAACACCTCTCTGTTAAATGGACACGCTGGCAACGTTTGAGAGCATTAAGGAATTATTTTAGGGCAATGCCTAAACATGCTGACATTTAACACGTTTTCTTTCAGACTCAGGGCAACTGCTTCATAACCAATCAAAATATTTTTTAAAATTATTTTTAGAAGTTGTTCAGATTGCACAGTATGGATAAACAAACAACACTGCTGCAGATTATCATATCTAGCTATGTCCTATAGTATGATATAACCACAAATATTAAATAGTTATTGCTTTAACTGGCACGAAAGCAATCCTGTGATATATTTACTATTTCTTTCTTGCATTGAGCAACACCAAAGTAGGATCATTGCCAAAATATTTAACGCTAAAGCACATTTCTATTAAATTCATCATTTGCCAAGATGCAGAGCAGGCAGAGTTGAGACATACCAAGACTTTACCAGTTCATTTCTCTGGACTCAAGATTTTTAAGGGAATGCTTGCAGAATGAAAAGACTAGATAAGAAACTCCTCAGCTAATTTTGGCCAGCTCCCAAACTGAAGTATTGGAACTGAATTTGGAAGTGGTAAAAAAAAAGAAGAAAAGCTATCTGGATCATGACATTTAACATCTGACTTGTGTAAAAACTGAAAAAAGTCATTCTGCTAAATATTTTCACTTTTAAGACAGAATATATTAACTGAGAAAAGTAGAGGACAAATAAATGTGCTTGAACTCTCTAGCAGCATGCCTAATGCTCAAGGTTGAAGTACAACTGACCCCACACAGAGCCATTTGAACATGTGCCAAATGCATGAAGCTCAGAAGTTTCATGCTCTGCTAAGGCAACTTTCACATCACTCACTGGCTTCATCTCAGATCAAAAGCACTAAAGGAAAAACTGTGCAGAGAATCTGATTACAGATGGCTTTTACTGATGCTTTCTACTTAATCTCCTCTGGAATGCGAGGTCATAGCCCTCCCATATTTTAAAAGGGATCTATATACTATTTGCACACTCAACTATTGTCACTGTACTATATTTTGCTTTCTCATCTGAGCAACATGACTTAAGGAGTTTATTGTGGCCCAGATTCCTACCCACAAAACATACATGGGCTGTATGGTTTCAGAGGAGATTGTACTTTCCACAGTGCTCATTGCCCGATAAATACAAAAATATTTTATATCTATTAAAAGATGCAAGGGCTGGAGTGGTACTCAGTGCTGAAAAGAACACTTTAAACCCCTCAGGACTTGTCTGCCCAGAACAAATGCACCTCCATCCTGCAGGGGACATGGTTCACTCTACTTTCTGTTTTGCCCATGGACCAAAATCTATCTTCACGCATCTTATGTGTCATAGGGCAGGTTTCAACCAACAAAACCCCAAAAATTCAAGGCCTAGCCTCATTCTTCTCTTAAGTCTAAATCTCCAAGCTTTTAACAAGAAATAAGACTTCCTTGCTTTAACCTCGGTTTTCTCACAGAGATATTCTCCTTATTAAAAGCTTATTAAAACCCTAATGATTTGAAATCTGTTTTTACTGTCCTTAAAATTCTCAACAACTGTGAAAGCATAAAACTGAAGCTGTTCAAACTATTCTACTTAAAAAACATACTGAAAAGCAAACATTCTTTGAAAATAAAAAGTATTTGAGAACTAATTCAAAAACCTTTCCTTGCTGTTCATTGAAGCATTGACCCCCTCTTTCTTTTCCAGCAGTCAAATGAATAAGTGAAGAGAGAGGAAAAAGTTTTTTCTTTCTTGTTCTCAACCTCTGCCTAAGTTTAACTTCCAGTTTTCAGTGTCTTGCGTCTTCCAACCGGCACTTTTAAAAATCACACCAACTAAATTGTGCCACACAAAAGACATTAAATTTCTTCTTAGTGCAAGGTACAGTTGTAATACATGATGCAATGCTGATGCTCCAAATAAAATTTCAACTGTAGTCAATATAAAGTCTTTCAAATTCTCACGTGACAAATTACACTGGATGAAAGTAGATCAACAATCCTAGAAAAGCCAGCTACATAGCTCTTTTCTTCTTTAGTTTTTGTAGTGGTCAGGCTCCTGGACTTTGAGACCTCATGTTTTTCTATTCTTTGTTTACTTGGCCAGAAATCCCTCCTCTAAGTAATTGTTTCACAACTGGAAATGCAAAGGGGTAATGGAGATTACCTTTATGTGAATATCTTTACCTGGGGGGCCCTTCTCCCCCATTTCAAACTATATGCATGTGCTTGTAGACATCCCAAGCGTAGCAAACTGAAACAGCAGAAGTATCTTCAGGCTCAAAAGCCAGTTCCACCAAAGATAAGAAACTCAGACCCACACTGAACTATACAAACAATGAAAAGCTTGCACCAGGGTCTTTCAGACACTCAAACACCAAAACCTGCTACGCACAACATAGCTGAATGTGACTTTCTCCATCCAGAGAAATTAGAATTAAAGGGTGCAAAAAAATGCACTAATTCATCTGAACTCTAAGCACTGGTCCAGTCCTTTATAGGAAGCATCTACTACAAGCTAAGTACAATACAAGCAAACATTTTTGCTATACCTTAGAATAAGCACGAAACTGAAATCAAAACTGCAGGTGAAGTACAAATAACTCAGTAACAGGTTAGAGAAGGCATGCTCCCTATCTTTCATATGAGAGCAATATACAAATAGAAATGTAGAGAGGGATTCTTACCCCAAGTCATGGTGCTTTCAGCTGCTTTACACCCATCTTGACTTATTCTACACAAATCAATCAAGAGATTCAACTGTCAGATCTTCTGTACAGTCAACTGCAATGTTTCCCCTGCTATCCTCCAGCTGTGAAAGAGCTCTCAAGCATGGATGCACGTACAGATCAGGGACTCATGACCTGGCAACATTTTCAGGCATCTCTGTATTTTCTTGGGGTCTTCAAGGGATGCCCCACAATCCCACTTCACAGGAGGTGCCAAAGGAACTTGTGGCCAACTTCAATTCAACTGAGTAATAGTTGTTAGCCTGAATAATTTCCTCTAGTCTTATCCCAACCTAATTCTGGCTTGAGTTTCTATCTTACAGTGTCCCTCAAACAAACGTGGACATAGAGGAAACAGGCAGAATAATCAGACAGTTTTCCTGAAGGGGATTTTTTTCCAACACCCCAGCTTCCACTGCCTTGCTTACCTGTTTCATGGGAAGTAAATCTATCAACATTGTTTGCATATATTACATCACCTCTAAAATGTCTCCAAAACTAGAGCAATGTAAACAAATGCTTTCATAAAATTAGAAAAGAGTATATCTACCACTACAATAGTGCCACCCTCAAGCCCAGAGAGATGCTGCACCATTCCCACTAAACAACAAACACAAGCAAAACAATCTAAATGCAGGGAAAGACTCATGCTCTGATAATCAATTCATTTCCAACAACAAGAAAGTTCAGGAGAGCTTCTCAAGTATTTAACTTAGCACTAAATATAAATAACAATGCACAAGCAATGCATACTAGCTTTTAAGAAATAAATCCAAGCAATCCAAGCTTTTAAAAATGCATAGTCTCTTCTTATCTTGATGTTTACATGTACAGGTAGACAATAGGAAATTAAAGCTCCTTGATTCTCAACTGCTTTGAGTCAATTAGTCCTCAGTAATCAGATTAACATTAGAAGGACGATATTCTTCCTTATCACTAGTAAGTGCTTCCTTTGCAAGAAATGTTATTTGCAACCTCTTTCAGGCACCTGAAAAGAGAGGCCAAGAACTCAACATGTATGAAAGCAGAAGTCCAGTAGTTGCTCACCCTTGGAAACAGGGCTCTCAAGGGCAGGTTTAAGACATATTTAGCAGCATTCCATGAGGAAATTTGACAGCTATCTCATCATGGTATTTTTCTTCTACAGACAGTGAACCGACCACCAAGGATGTCAAAGTCGCAAATTTTTCATTAATTCTGATTTCGAACATGAATGGGTACAGGGAAATGGAGATGTGAAGGTAAGCTAAGCAGCTCCTAAAGCTTCTTTCTTCAACAAGCAGGCCAGAGTGCCTATTACAGGTTAGGGGGCCTGGGGGGCAGGGGGGTGTGTTCAACCCAAGCCTGCAGCACAGCTGTTAAGACACAGCAGGAGGGATCTGGATACTGTACTTAGTGAATCAGCTAAAGAGGTCTAAGCAAACTGATGTTCATAATGAGAATTGTAAAATTCCATTCATACAATGAGTGGCAGTGGGCCAAGGATAACTTGCTAAAAATAAGAGACCTAGAAAGATAAAAAAGCAAAAACATTTCTTGCAATATAGAACTAGAAAAGGGCCAGATAATACTGCACATATAACTATTAAAATACTCCCTCTTCCTGAAGGGCCTTCGAAGAATATAACATTTCCAGTGATAAAAAAAGGGAAAAAATGGGGTAATCCTTCATAACTGGATGAAAAAGATAAAACTTGACCATTTGGGAGTATTAGCAGTATGGCAGAAGACCTGTTTTGAATTAACACTTAACCATTATCACTAGTCAACTTGATAAAACTCAATCTAAGAAAGAAAAGGCCAATTTGAATGAGTCTTTGTTCATCTCACCTAGATGCTAAATAAAGATACTATTTCTGTGCATTTGTTTTCCTTTGATTTTTTTTTTACATTTTAAAGATCAATGTGATAAGACCTCAAAAATGAAGATACCTAGCACTCAGAACAACAAAAGTGTGTTTTTTAATTACAACTGCATGGGTAGGAGTTTGCATCAATTTTTTTCCACATCCTTCATCCACATAGGTAAGCTGCTGTTGAAGATGCAAGATGAAACAACAGGTAATTAAAATGGCAGGTTCCCATGAGTGCAAGATGGTTTGCTTGCCCATGAAAAGTAGTTCCTCGCTATTCTCTGCATTAAGAATATCTGGCTAACAGCAAAGAACGCATTCGGCTCCTACCCCCTTCCACACAAAGCTAAAATCCCATTGATATAGAGTTTTTGGGTGGAGTAACCAAACTTTCACAAAGCAGCTTGACTTTTTCCCAGACAAATGACTTGGCTGAACTTAAGAAACTCCTTTCGCTATTAAAAAATTCCACAATAACTGCAGTTCTAAGAAAAATCCCAGAATCTACAGTGGAAAACCCCTACTGAATAAGGCTTCCAAGAGTCAGCAAGTCTTAAGAGTTTATTTAAACAGAATTGTCACTCAAATATCAGCAAACTGCATGGACCACACTGAAAGGGAACTAAACAACATAAATCAGGTGACTATTGCAGCTTCCCCAACAAAATCTTAGCTCTTTACAAAATGTCAAGACAGCTGAATCTTAGCCGAGTTCTTAAAGACGGCTGCATGCATTTAATTAAGTCAAAATCAAAGCCAGATGGCACATGATGCTTTTCCAATAGACTGGATGCTGTCACAAGAGGCACTACTTAAGCATTCCTTGATGATTCCTGGCACCAGTGGCTACAAAAATCTCTTTTTACAATCTACCATACACCCCTCCCTTTTTTTCCAGTCACCAAGCCTTTAAAGAGGGTGGGAAGGAGGAAAGAGAGCCCCTGAGATAAATTGACTCAGTGTGTGGAATGCAAGGCAAACATTCCTGTACAAATTCAGATTTGATTTATTTTCTTTAGAAAACTTCAGTGCCGAAAAACCCCCCAATTGTTGGTCTTTGCCTTATACTCACTAAGGTTATCACCTGTCTTAAAGGGAGAAAATGAAAATAGGTATCTATAGTTCAAAGTACTGCACAGCAGAGGATGATGTTAACACTTTAGCCAGTAATAAATGAAAGTGAGCTGGCTACAAAAGTCCTCAAGAATTTGGAAGTATATGTCTGAAACATTAACATTTCATCTCTGGACTGCATAATCTCTCAGTGAAAAATGACAGTGGATGCTTCTGTGGTCAGCACACATGCAGTGAACTCCTACTCACCAGGAAGGCTAGCAAGCCATTGCCTGTTATAGTCAGCCAAAGTTATACAGCGTTGAGCCAGAACAGACTGGCAATACCATATTTTACTTCCAGTACTGTACACTGTACATGGAATTAAACAGAGGGCATGAGCAATGCTGCTGGTCATGCTTCTCAAGGCTTGTAGAAGCCAGAAGGAATGCCCACCAAGGTGCGTCTCCAAGGTGATGGGGAATGAAAAGCATCAGAACTTAATATAAATGAAAAATATGCTGCTGACAAAACACCTCTGCTTGATTTTTACTTTGAGATTTTTCTGTTCCAGAATTACTTAAGCAGCTGCCATATTGCTCCCAAAAGGATTCCTGAAGATGTTTAGAGCAAAAGGTGGGAAGCATTATGTCTTCTTAAAAGACAAGGATGGCTCAGAGGCCCTTCCTTGCATTCTCTCTCCATGCTTCCATCAAATCATACTGACTATGGTTCACTTTTTCAAGTATTTTATTGTTAGAGCAATCAGACAAAGCATACACATGGACAAAGGCATAGGACTATAATTTTAGGTTATTTCTAACTGAATGATCTCCTACTGAGCACTACTAGGGACAAGGGTTTACTTAAGTTTTAATTGTGATTGCCACATTTACACATATTCATTCTCAGCTTTCATTTAAAAATGGAATTACACACTTGCACTGAATATCTTACTGCTCGTGCAATCTGTTAAAAACTTATTTCCAGCACTTCTGAGGACAAAAACTTGTCTGCTGAAAAGGGTGGATGTGTTTAATAATTTCAGCAAAACAATTCCTCTCTCCTAGTTAGTTTAAAGCTTCATTAATCTTAATGCAAAACAAAACAGTTTCCTTTAACAGCCAAATTCTTGACCTTGAGCTGTTTCAGTGTCGGAGTTGGGGGCTGGGGTAGAAAGGACATGGATTGACTACAACTAAGAGCTGAAGAATAAAAACACTTGGATAGAAAAAAACAGGGGAAAAAAAGAAAAAAAAACCCACAAAACTAAACTAAAATTATCTCTGTGAAAGACTAACACATCCATTCCTGCCATTGAAAACTAGACACCATCTCCATTTTTGTTACCCATTTGCAGATAGATTTTTAAATATAAGGAGTGATGAAAATTATGAAAAGACAACCAGGAATGGACAAGCTAATGGCTTTTAAATCACCCATCCGAGCACTGACCCACATCATTAGCCACTAGAGTATTTTCTGAGTAGTGTTGCAAAAGAAATCCAGTCTAAGTAGGCAGCATTATTTTCAGTGTGAAAAAATATGACCTACAGAAGCTTTATTTGTGGAAATTGAAGATGCCTCTTATTTAGATTTGAGGTTTTTTTTTGATTCAAGATAGATTTACTCAAACCATTTATTATATATAAAACCAGCTCAGAGTTGGACAAAATAAGACCTTTAAATCGATAAGTATTCTCAACAGTCAACATCCACAGGGCTTCTTACAAACAGGTTTTATGCTCACTTTACCCACTGCTTTTCCATTACTGAGTAAGTGCTCAGCACAGTGCTTTTGTTACCGGGACCTTACAATATAAGTGACAGACCCAGGTGGCAGAACGCATTTGAGTTGCCTCTAAAATGGCATTCAATTGCCTGTGATTTAGCTCAGTACTTTAAGTTGTATTAAAGCATGATTTCCTCACTACATCTTGCAAGGGGCAAATTTCATCAATTGATAGTATTTGCCCAGCATTAATTGTGGCTAAGGGAGCACACAGCAGTTCCCACAGCATGATTTCTGCATCTCCCACACTGGCACCACCTTAGCTGGAGAACAGCTCCCCGAGGCTGCTTTCGTTTGAAATGCTGCTAGAAGGAAGCTTTTTAAATGGCTCAGACATCAATGAGTCATCCAGTATCAGCGCTTACAAAGCTTTGAGGGGCCTTCTTTTACAGAGAAGGATTGGACAAAGGGTAAGACCTAATTTTGCTTATGAACTCTGGAGGTTCTCATTTGACTACACTTTTGGTCTAGTTGACAGTTGCAGACACATTAAAGTACAGAGAAAACAAAATAATTCGGATTACGTTCACAAATCTGATTTTCTTCCACAGGTACGTACACAAGGCTGTTTGTGAAATTAGAGGTATGCTGAGCAGTACTGTTCTCTCAGTACAAGAAAAGTCCTTTGAACAAAAGTTTCTCACTCAACACAAAGGAATTTTCCCAATCATCTCCCTCAGATGCTTTTTGGCTATCATGATTACCATTTACCATACAGTTGTGCATGGTTTACCTGAAGTCCCAAAACAAAGTGCCCACTATTCCTGTAAGAATACTTACATAAAGACACTTACAAAGCCTGAAGAATTTACTATTCTTAACAATTTGCATTAACCAGCTATGACTAGAGTGGCAGAGCTAGCTTCACACACAGCCTCAACAGCTACTTCAGCGTTAAAAGCTGAGAATACATATGTACAAAACACCAGCTGGTTGGATGCACATAAAGAAGGATCCATGATTCTGTGGATCCAGAAGACTTAGAAGTCACTAGATAAAACGTTTTGTTCCCAAATGAGGAAAACTGTGACCAGCATAAACACTTAAGGCCAAGTAATACTTTAACCTAGTGGCCTCCTCCGTCTTCCTCAACTTGCAACAGAAGAAATTGCATAACAGAGCAATTGAAACAGCCCAGCAAACACAGCAGGTGGTCCTGTCTTACAAGACTTTCACCAATGGGTTTTGAAATTTTACACTTAGCCTGGTATGCACCCACATACATTAGAGCCTAAAATGTTAAACAACAGAGGCAAACCAAACATTTACAAAATACAAACCCTATTATTTTGGACAAACCTTGCTGCAATCACAGAGGAATGTGTCCTTTGGCTGCTATTATGCTCACTTCCATTTATTTATATAGAAAAAAAAGCAAACAATATTTTCTTACCTTGTTTTTTTAATTAGCTACATATGGTACAAAACAGTAAATGATAAGGCTGGAGAGCAAATTTCTGTTTTTTAATGAACAGACTGATATGCAAATGTTGCTAGTATGAGATTTTTAGTGCTTGTCTCAGTTACAGAAGACAGGTCCTGCAATTAGAAAAAACCTTGCAAGAATTTTCTGTCTTTCAAATAGGGAAAAAAAAAATCAAATACCAAAAGATAGTGGGTTTGTAATGACATGCTTAAGACAGCCCAATTTACCTCAATCACAGTAATAACAAACTGCTGCTCTATTCTTTCTTCAAAAGTACCAGAATACTTAGCTTGTTAACTCTCTCTGCATGAAAGAGTTAAAACGCACAGATCTGCCATCAATTAATCTTTATTAAGACCCTCCAGAACAAATCATAGTTCTCAGTTATTCAATAGCAAAACACAAAAATCTAAGCTAGTATTATATTTTAAAAACATCCAGAAATGTTGAGCACAAGTTCAGCAGTTCATAAAATAGCTGTCCTGCCGATTTTTTTTCATTTTATTTCAAGTCTTGTTTCACGACTATTACCTCCTTATAGCTAACTACAACAAATCAATGGACAGTAACAGAAAACTGTACCCAGCTCAGGCTTATCCATATGTAGCTTCCCTAGGCACAAACACAGCAGGATGGCACCTCCTGGTTTATGAGCCCATTTACAGTAAATGAAGCCCACAGCTCAGCAAAGATGCCAGCCTGCTGTATTCTCCAAACAGCCAGCCCACACAGTAGGTTGGGAGCAATAATATTTTCTCCTAAGCAGAACTGAGTTCATGTAAGTGAACAAGGGTGTGACAACATAACAGAAAAAGAAGATTACAAAGAATGCCTGAATCTTACACTGAAGTTTCTTTCACCAAAATGAGATTCAAAGAAAGAAGTGGGGGAATTTTAACAAATCTTGAAACAGGATCCAGGCCCCTGGGTAATATCTAGTTCACAACATAACCTTACATGCCCTTATTTTCCAATAATCTCTATTTTGGCACAAGATGCCTTGGAAAAAACCCCATAATTATGCAAAGACTTGTCATTTCAAAAGGCTCACTCACAGGTCAGAACTCTTCTTTAAATAAGGGAAGCAACATTGTAACTCTGGTTTTAACGCAGAACAAAAGACATGCTGCTTCCTTGAGCCTGAGAAAAGCAAATGATGTTCCTACCCAGTCAACGCCAGATAAGTGAATTATGTTGTCCAAGCACTTGGAGAAATGAAAGAAAACAAATACAGCCAGGCAATTCTACACCACAGAGAGAAAATGAACATACTGAAGAAAGACAGAAAGTATTATCAATACATACAAGTGGGTTTGGGCCCAGTGATTACCAAATGTCAAGCCTCAGAGTCAGAATACGATCTGAAAAAGCTTTTAGGACAGGACTGTCCAAAAAATACAGGACTGGTTGGACAGGAGTCTAACAAATAGGATTGTCTTACTGAGAAACAGCTTCCTCCTAGAAAGACAAGGTCAATTATCCAATTAATCCATAAAGAATATTTAATAACTTATTAAAAAAATTAACGGGCTATGTTCTGTTATTCCATGAGACTACACACACACACAAAAGCCCCAAACCCTGAAGTAACGCTCAAATTTTGCTGGTAAATATTCCTGATCATAAAATGGATTAGGCTTATGTCTTATAAACAAGGTGTAGGAGCACTGACAGAATGAAAATACAGCTGCTTGTAAAATCTGCTTTTGGCCAGGCATCTGTGAGCATAAACCCATCGCTCACACTGCAAGACAGGTTTTATTTCAGTTCACTCTCCAAAATCATCAGGACCATGTAACTTCATTTTGTATACAGTCTTTCCTGCTCCCTTAAAGTCATAATGCTGCTATTCTAACACATGCCAAGAAGTGAACTTGAGAACTGTGGACATCAAGAGGGAAGCCTCAGTATTTCATTGGAGAAGTCAAAAGAAATAATTTAGATCTGCATTCACAATCTCTACAGATACTGAGTAACAATTTATGTACAATAAACACACTCAGCAAGATGCTGCATTGCCACCAACAGTTAAGTGCAGCATTCTGTAGAATTTTAAAGAAAGAAAAGTTTCAGAGAAAAACCTAGAAATTCCCATATACCAGAATAATTTCTTACAAAATGGACAATCAGTAGAACAGTCACACTGATGCAACAGCAAGAGGGAGAAAAAAAAATCTGACCACAACCTTCAAAAAAATCAAGACCAGGCTATGTTTTAAAGCAACCCCTACTGCAGACTGTGACCCCTCATTTAAAACAACCTTGCTACCTCACAAAATGAAAGCAATAGATTAATGTCTACAGTAGTCCCACAAAAGTGGAGAGAAAATGAAGGCAAGCCCATGACTATTAGTTTCTACCAACTTACACACTACAGAAGATATGGCATTAGTAAAACACAGGAGGCAACAGCAAAAGGTGATTTCTGCAGGCTTCTGTCTTGTAGTTGAGTCACATTCTTTGCAACTCAACAGAAAGAATTATCTGAACAATATACTAGTTTTCTCCCTAGAGAGTGTTTCTTACTTTTTCGATGGTGTTTCTTAACAAAACTTTTACAAGAAATTATGCCGTCATAGGATTAAAAATAATTCCTCTCTAAAAGCCCAGTCAGGAGAAAACAAGAGAAAGAAATAAAAAGGCCAGTTTCACAATATTGAAAGGATACCAAAAGCATCTCACTGGCATCTACACTATGGACTGTGCTGTTCAGTATTTCTGGTTTTAGGTTTTGATTCTGGGTTTTGTTCATGTTTTTTTTAGTAATTTTTTTTTTCAATTGATCTGCAAGAGGATGAACAAAGTTTGTCAGTGATGTAAGACTACCTGGCTTAGTCAAAGCTGCACTGGCTGCAAAGAGCCATGCAATGAAGACTGAATTGCTTAAAGCCACTGTAGATAAGGGAACAGACACACAAAACTCCACACTCACCCACACACAACAAACACCACCCAAGGCAAGGCTCTCTGGGCATGCCAGAGATCATCATTTGCATCGTGCTCTGCTGTGGTCTGAAAACAGCAGTTCAGTGGTCACCACCAAACAAGTAAACAAAACATCTGGAATGACCAGAAAGGGAATAGCTTGCTCTCTTTCAGTCACATGATGGTCCTGTGTCATTCAATTCCCTATGTTATTGTAAACGGAAAATTTCATGTAATCCCACCCAAACTAGAATCCGGCAGAATTTAGAACATAAAAGCACAGAACAGGCTAGTCAGAGATACTGACCCAAAATCTTCATGAAGAGAATTTAATCAGGACAGACTTGAGCTTAGAAAAGATGCAGCAAGAAGAATAATTATATAATAGACTGTAACACACTATTTTGAATCCACAAAATCAAGAGGGACAGTTATTTCTCAGAATTATAACAAAGCGAGTTACAGCTGTGTAAAATAGCACCATTTTCTTAAAAGCAGGTAGGAAATATTGCCAGTAGATACTGAGAAAGGCAAAAGTTTAAAAATAGAGTGAGTTAAAAAAAAATATATATAATGTGTCCTGCCATGGATTTGCTAATTAACTCAAACACAAACAATTCAGACATCCCTACCTTTCTACTAAAAAACTGTATCAAAAGTGAAAGAAAGGGAAATAATAATAACTTTAAAATTACATTATACTTCTGCTTCTTAGAACTATTCCTCAGCTACTTCCACAAACAGGAAACTAGGTCCAGCAGACTTTGTCCCTACTCAGTACAGCTGTCCTCATGTTGCCAGATACAGGAGATATGCCCACCGAGACAATATCCCTGTCTCACGATGCTAAGGAGGAAGATGGAGGAAATCAATCTGTAATACAGAGTACATTAAGCTGGCTATACAGCAGCTACTACAAAATGCATGTTTAGCAAGTCAAGAAGAACAAAAAATAATTTTTTTTTATTTAAAAGTAGAGGATGCTGTCAACAATTACAAGTAAGTAAGGTGTTTTCAGAAAGAGGTATAAGGTCATGATGTCTCTAAGCAACACGGCGATAGTCAAGAGCAACAGATGTTGTTTTCAGGACTAAACAGGTTGGGAAAGACAGTACTGAAAGACTGCATTCAAAGAACAGATATTCATAGGATGGCAATCTCACAGGAAGGAGCTACAAAAACAACAGAGGTCTAACTTTGAAGACAAGACAAACATTGAATGATGAAGGAAAAGAAATACAGGCAATATATGAAAATCCTTAAACTGTGTGGTACCAATTAGCCTGCAATATTCATGGCAACACTGTATGTGGGGCACTAAGAGTTAAAATTCTGGGAGTATTTTGAGTGTACTTACAACCCAAAGTCAAATAGAAGCTTTTGAAATGAATTTATACAACTCTGTATTGCTATTTATCAAAAATAAAAAGAAAATATTACTGCTAACTTATCAGGCTCTTTGGTTTGGACTGGACAGTAGATAAATCACCATTTTGTCAGCAGATACTGACAGAGGCTCAACATAAACAGACTCTACCAGTGCCAACAGCTAGCACTTTATGAAATAGAAGAATTTCAGCTGACAATTTTAAAACTTCATGAGGAAATTGCAACTCCAATCCCTAAATAAAGCTGACATATACTCAATTTTTGCAAGATCTCAGAATACCAAGGCCAAGTTGTGGCAAAACAAAATTATATGAACTTATGACTAAATAAAAATAATTCACAAGTTTTATCCTTGCTTGCAGTGAATCCATAAATGCAGACCTAAATAAAATGAACAGAAATCTTCCTAGGCAACATATCTTCAACTGAAATTACTGGTCTCCTAACTTTTCCAGAAGGACCCTATAACTACTTTTTCCCTCTGTGAACCACCAGAGTATGTTCTTTAAGACCTGAGAATAGTAGTTGTCTCTAAATGTATGAAATTTTAAATGTGGAACAAATTAGAAGCTGCTTTCTGAGAATACACAGAGATGTTTCTGCAACAATCATTATACACAGACTGCCACAAATCAGGAAAAAATCTGTCTAGCCCTTAATGGAAATCTTTGGCAAAACCAAGATGTTTTCCTCATCAGTGGGGTAGCCAATACATCATTATTGTTCATGACCTGCATGTTAAGAGCTCAACACATTTGCAAATCTATTAGCCACATTTATCTCCCCCACAGATCATTCCCTCTGAAACTACCAAGCAACTAGAAACTATGCCCTGATACAAATCCCACGCTCAAGGAGTCACACGCTGGCTCCAGCCAGGTTACAACAGAGCGGCCGTGCATCAGTGTGACACGGCCGCCCACAGGAAGGTTTCCTTGTGAGAATTATGAGCACAAAACTGATACAGCCACAGAGATAACCACAAGTTGCTGCTATTGTCATCTCATATAATTACCTCCAGTGCGGCTGCACACCCTCACGTCTCGACCCAAAAGCAACCCCAAGCAAGAGGAGTATCTTGGAAGAAATAGTCACTGAAGCTTGTTATACCCTTAACACCAAAGAACTTTTAAGCATTTTCCTACCTAGTGCACAGCACATCACAGAATCATAGAATAGTTTGGGTTGGAAAGGCTAGTTCCTCCCCCTGCCACAGGCTCAGATACCTTCCACTGGAACAGGTTGTTCAATCTTTTGTTTTCATTAAAAACAGGTTACAAGTCAAATACACACCATCAGACACACTGCATCAAACTCTATGAGGAGGAATTAAAAACAATGTACAGTAACAAGAAAAGCAGGGAATCCAAATTAAAAATTAAATGCCATTTTGGTTTCAACCCTGAAGACTTTAAGGAGTTTTTTTTTTACTGCTAAGGTGGTCAGTATGAAGAGAACGGATTTGTTTAAGAATTTTTCTACACCACAGAGAAGGCCAGACAAAGAAAGCTTTACCTCCAAACACTACTATGACACTCAGCATAAGACTAAGAATCACCAAGAAGAGCAGGCAATAATACAGTATTCAAAACCACAGAGATATGGCATTAAGTATAATCTTTTAATTATAACTTGCATCTAAGTAATTTCAGTAATTTTTTCCACAGCTACTGAAGCTATAGCTAAGTCCTTTAAAAAAAGAAAATAGGGATAAAATAAAAAAGAATGACTGAAGAAATTCCAACACTATCCTCTATAATCTCAAAAGTTTAACTGATAAATGAAAATATTGTACTATTTCAGATTAGGGCCTGATCTCATATCTCATATAAACAATCTTATGATCATGAAAAACAGGGATTCAAAGCTGTGTTTAACTATCAACAAAGCCACATATTTTCATTTGAGTATCCTGCAAACACAATGCAATACAAAACAAACCCATTTTTTTCCAGTACTTATTAACCTGAATGGTACCAGTCAAAACTTTCATTGCTCAGTTGCCCTGTGACTAATTAACAACTTGACAGATTACAGATCCTATGACTTAATAGAATTTACTCTGCCACCATACAACTCAAGCATTTTTGGTTTTGAATCCCAATGTAGTTTTCTGTTTCTTCAGAAACTGTGAATGGACAACATACTAAAAGGGTCCATCAGTTCACAATCCAGCTTTATTTCTGACCTGCTTTCTTCCAGGTACACTGACACTGAGCCAGTAACTTCTTTTGCATTGAGCAAGTATCTTTCAAAAAAAAAAAAAACCCACAAAAAAAACTAACAACAACCCACCAAGCAAAAGTAAACGTAAGAACAAAGTTCCAAGACATACTGCTTAAAGAGTAGAAACTATTACTATTATTTCAAACATGGCCAAGTCTTCAAGTTTCTTAAGATTAAAAACCCATTGAATTTTGGTCTGTGTTTCAATTTCCTTGAATAAAATACATTTTGTCAGTTTTTAAGTAACTTTGGCTGTTCTCCAGCACCGTATTAGACTTTCAACATACTTTTAATAAACTGGAAGCTTGTGTCAATTGTCACCACCAGGATTAAAAAACCTGCCAATTTATGGTGACTGCAATCTTGGCTGTAACACCCAAGACCCTGCACTGTCCCTTCTTTTATTGCCACTGCATCATCAGCTTCACATTAAAAACTTGGTTTCTTCTTGCCTTGGGGGGAAGTCCCCATCTCGTGTGCACAACCTGCACTGCATTACCGAGGTGCAATAACTGAGGTAACAACTTACAGGTTTGGGTTTTTTCCCATTCCTTTGGGAACAGGCTCCAGCATTCAGTAAGCAAAGGTTATGAACTTCAAGATTTAATTTTAATACCTAACTTTGAAACCTTTCAAGAAACTGGCATCCATTATCAGATTTTTGGTCAGTTCAGGAAATGGATCTGTGAACATAAATCAAATAAGAACAAAATGCATTTGAAATGTCACTCTTTTTTTAAAAGAAAAAACCTCAAAACCGAACCCCTGAATATGCTGGAGGTCATAAGGTGTTCCTGCTTTCCTTCCAAAACTGCAAGCTTTGCATAACATGTATTCAAGAATGGAAAATTCCTTTTCTGACACTGTACATTAAAGCTAGCTCCACTATTTAAAATGCCTAACTACTACTAGTCATGATCCTTCGGTCTCAACTCACAGCCTAATCAGAAAGGGAAATAACTCTCAGAATATCTCAGAAAGGAGACACATTTTTCTAGTGCTTTACTAAAATTTAATCAGCACCTGGACAACTATCATCAAACACCACAAAACATCCCCTAACCTTGCTACACACTCTTGTCTTCAAAACTAAAGCTGGATGAGATGTTTCAGCTGCATGACTCACAGAGACAGAGAAAAAACAATGTGCTCTCTTGCGTACCAAAATTCACAGGATACTTTTTCAGGTCACAGTTTGTTATGTGTACTCTGGCTTTGAATTTAAAAAAACAGACTGATTAACTTCAAATACAACTAAAAAAACATAAAAGTCACTGCTTTTCCTGCAAGCTCTTGAGTTCCTGTTCATTTGTACTTAAATTTATGGTATAGAAAATACAGATGCCATTTTGTTGCTCCTATTTACATATTACACCTTTCTAATAATGTAGTATCTAAGCCATGGTTTTAGAAATATCGTCTTGTGTCATCTTACTCCAAGATCCATTTCAGTAATTAATCTCAGGTGGTATTAACCACCTTCACTAACCAAAGTTGTTCAATGCTTCCATTATGAGATATTTTCTTTCAGTGGTTGATGAATTTGCCATACTTCAATTAGTTAGGTAGAAACTCTCCGTTGTACATGTAAGGCTCAAACATTGATTTTTCTCACATTTCAACTGAAATGGTTCACCCAGTTCCAAGAAACAAATGAAGAAATAAAATTATGAAAAGAAATTTTTATGTAAAGAAGTAAAACTGGCAACTACATTTGAAACACTCTAGTGAAACACTTCCCCTCCTTCAGGGGAAGAAGTAATCAGATAGCATCCACATGCCTCATGTCTCTTCACCTTTAAAAGTGCCCAGCTATTAGAAGTTCTCAACTGCAAGTCCTGAGAGAAGGTCCTTCACGCTAAACATTTTGTAGGCTTTGGCCTTTAAAGGCAAAACAAGCTTTGCAGCTAGGTAAAGAAATAGCATAGTGAAAGAAACAGGTAAAGAGAGAAAATGTTGACTATTTAATGGAATTCAGAATCACTCATGTAGAGAATGACAAGGGAAAAAGACTTTTAGGTAAGAACAGGTAACACTCAAATCAGTTAAAGGAAATTCAGAAAAGCCTGAGCCCAAGCACCAGAAAGAAGAGGAAATTACAACACACCCCCTCCAGAACCTGGAGACCAGGTTCCTGAATCCAAACATTCCTTTGGCAAAGAACAAACCTAAATCCACTGCACAAGGTACCCCAGTCACCTTCTAATGCTGACTCCCACAGGAAAATTAGTTTGGAAAATGCACTTCAGCTGATAAAATTACATAGACACCACTAGGATGCCACTTCTCTTTTGCCTTCTTTTAAAAAACCAATAAATAAAAGCAAAAAAAAAACCCCAAAACTATTACAAGAATATAAAATATAAAGGCCAAATCATTCTGTAAAATGATTTCAGACTTCTGTAATTGTTACACATACACAACCCTAGCCCACATTCCTTACAACCACGCAGGATGACATGCTAATACTAAACTTCATGGACAAACAGAATCATGGAATAGTTTGGTTTGGAAGAGACCTTAAGGATCATCTAGTTCCAAAACCTTGGCCATGGGCGGGGACACCTTTCACTAGATCACATTGCTCAAAGACCCACCCAACCTAGCCTTGAACACTCCCAGGGATGGGGCATCCAGAGATAACAGATTTAAATAAATCAGAAAAATAAAGAAAAATTCAGTGCAAAGTTCAAAAACATTTTTTAAAAGTGGTAATTACTCACAGCATGGTACTGAAAGGTATAAACCCAATTTTATTTAGTATCAAAACAAGAGGCCCAAAAAATCTTCACAGAAATTTCTTCAAATGCAGAAGAAAACTTGGCCATAAAAACCTGCACCCAGCATCAATCAAATGGACCAGACAATTCCAAAGTTTTAGGCAAAGAAGTCCCTGTAAGAGATGCAGACCCAGCTACAATATGTCATGACTTAATTTAGTGCTGATTTATTGAACATGCTTTCCTAGATAGTCAAATAACAAGTATTTTCGGTAGCCAAAAATAAAAACAAGCAAAATAGTTTTCTTTTTACTCTGATATTAATAAGTTATGCCCACTCTGTCCTCAGAAGAGAGGTGAACACATTTTAGCTTCAGACTGCTCGTTAATGAAAATTCAAAAGTTAGGAAACAGGAGATAAGCATTTTCAAAATTATTTTGGTACTTGAATTTAATTTTCACTGGAAGTCAGCTGGACTAAAGCCCATTAGTCACTGCAGAGCATGTGACTGTACACCATGATGTTGCCACTCCCTGCTGCTCATCTCCACTCCCTCTAATCAGTTAATTAAATTGCTCATGCAACATTTCCCCAGTCAGCTTTCAGCAAAATAAACCGGATTGCTAAAGACTTGATGTTAGCAGCACTGGATTTAAGGTGGAGCCCACACTAGCCCAACACCTTTAGGCTGAAATGCAGGGCGATAGAACCAATTGACACAATACAGACAGCAGCTTCCAATTACTGCTAGGAATGTGCAGACAAACTACATTTTTTATTTTTGTCTGCAGTTAGAAGATAACATGCACATGCTCCCCTCATTCTGCTGAAACTTGTATGCTGTACTATCACCTCAGATAATTGATGAAATATCATCAATCTTCATCATTGACAGTATCTATTATAGAGCTGTAAGTGTGTCATAATCATCAGAAATAGAAGGAAATTCAAGTGGTCAGCAAGGACACATTTTGGCTACAGAAATATATTTCCTTATGAAGTTTCATTATCAACAATTGTTTCAAATGGCTGGCCGACCTACTATATATGTAGTCCACACTGGGTTTTTTTTGCCTTGCACTCAGGTGCTGACTCACCTCACTCCATTAATCTCTTCTACTTTCTGAAGCACCAAAAGCATCTGTGCATTTTGGGTAGGTATTGGGTTTAATTTTGTAAACACTGACCTAACTGTACACTTTGGTACATTACTTAACGGTGAACACAGTAGATAAAACAATACTTGGTGCTTGTGTCTGCTGTGAAGAAAAATGTACAGAATCACATAGCTATAGCCTTTTGACACAACTTTGTGTCAAAGGGTTTTCAAATATCTGTGTTCTAGGTCTTACTAGAAAGACTATAAAGTCTTTGTCACTGTAATATTTCAGCCCTCCTGCATCACGTGTTTCATGAGAAACAAGACTTCTGTGAAATAGTATTAGTTCTATTTGTTACCAGAGGCAAAGCAGACACAATTCCACAGAGGTACACAAGCAACCCATGGCAAAAGAGGTAATTAATTTACTAGATCTCCCAATTTTCAATGCAGTAAATTTCCAGTTCATTGCTTCTGATAGGGTTCAGTGTTGAAGCTTTGCCAACTCAGTCCCCTTGCTGGCTTCAAGGGAGCAAACAACCACCAAAGAGCCACATGCATCTTCACTTGCATATTCTGATCACCAACATCTTTGACATAACAGGTCACAGCTACAGTATTTGTTAAGATCATGATTTCCTGAATCAGACAGAAGAAATTCAGTTGAGCAACAAAAGACTTGTCTTGCACCCCTCCCTAACAAGAGACTGAGTAATTACAGAAACTCCTCAGGTCTCCAAGGTGTCAGAAAAGGCACAGCCCTACTCCCTGCTCATGATAGCTATCTTCCACAGCAGTCAGGAAAAACATCAAGTTCCCAGAAGGTAAAAAGCGTAGGAAAAAACTTATTTTACTAATATATCACTGGAGTTTCCATTTTATAAGTAGGGGAGCAAATTGTTTGATGTTACCTTTTACAAGATAGGATAAAGGGAAAAGAATAAGAAGTAGAAATGTTTTATACATAGTAAGAATACATAGTTTAAAAGGGGAAAAAATACCTCAGAACTTAAAAATTGTGTTCTACCAATTTTTTAAAATTTAGGAGAAGCAATATGACATGAGAGTTGCATTTAAGAGAATTCAGTATTTATATCATATCTCCCAGCCACAAAACAAGACACTGTTTTTTAATTTTGTAGGAGCCTTTCTATCTGGAAATAAAGGCACTTGACCAAAATAGTTATGTAAGAAAAAGATTACAAACAGTTTATAAAAGCTGGTTTTTTAGGAATACAGTTCTCTTAAGTCTTGAGTTAACTATGCAAAACAATAATTATGTTTAACAGACACATGAAGCTTCAAGTTTTCCCTGTTATCCTAAAATTCTTTCCACATATAAACATCCAATAAAACACTACTTTATGTCAACACAGTATGTTTGCATCTTTCTTTTACTTGAATGAATGACTGTGAAATGAATGTTTTGCTATTCCATTAAAAAAAAAAGAGAGAGACAATTGCAAATGTTTCTGCTGAAAATCTAATGTTCTGCTTTCTTCTGGGTCAACAAAATATGTATTTGTAGAGAAAAGAAAAAAAAATTTGCAATACTGTAATTATTGCATTATCCAGAATCCAAATACTCATCAGGAGTTGTATAATTCACTACATCAGATATCAGCCAGCTCAACACCCACAAACCTATTTTTGCATGTAATTTGTTTAAGAAAATTAACACACTGATGACTAACTGACACTGTGTAGGAAGCACTTCACTTCTTTTGTCATTAAATCATGTTTCTATGACACTATCCTAAAATACTAGAGTACTTTAATGAAAAATACACAGCTTCCAAATAAAGTATTGCTATCCACAAACAGTATTCACTGAACCAAATCAGAAGCTTATTTCCTAAAGAATGCTGACTAGTTTATATGTATTTGGAAAACTGGGAGACACTGCTTTATTTCATAATTTATGTTGGAAGTTTTCAAAGCAACTGCGTAGCAAAGTATGTTTTATCTCAAGAGAGAGAAAAAAATCCAAAATAATCTGTTCGTATAGCTTTGTGAAGGTTTTTTGACAAGAAGCATATTTTACTGAAGAGGAGAAGTACTGAAACTGCAACTTCGAGTACAGCAGTAGGTACCTCTGCATCACTTCTAAACAAATTTTCTGTACTTTCATGCTCCCCATTGACAGATCCCTCCCTCCTTCAGCTATCCAGACTTGACTGCAAGTCCATTATGGAGAGGATATACTAGAAGGACTGAGGACGAAGAACTTGTTACTCTAAAATGAAAAAGTTTGGTCATTTTAAAAGGCTCTGGGTATTTTTTCAAGTAAGTTTCACATGGATCATTTTTCATAAAAAAAACCAAAAACAAACCCAAACACTCAAAGCACAACTTAGAATGAAGTTAATGCATTTCCATTATAAAAATAAAGCTTAGTTTCAGTACGTTATGCTACAGTTTCCACAAAATCAAATTGAATTCACCTTCACACATCAGCAAAAGCATCCTTAGATTCTCTGCCAAACTGCTCAGAGATACCTCTCTGCTATTGCCAGAACATTAAACATCCAGTTGTTGTAGATGACACAAATGCACAGCAGAAGTCTAGAGTATTTTCTGTACTTTGAGTACAGAAATGATCTAGAACTCATAAACATGATTGACAGAACAGCAAAGAGCCTGGAATAAAGAAAAGATCCAATAAAGCCACCTACAATCACAATAACAAGAACACTTTCAGTCATGATCCATTTTCCTTCTGAAAGGTCATTTCAGCTAGAGAAATGACTGCAAGAATGGATGATCCTGCGCTGTTACTAGCTATCCGAAGGGATACAGCCTCTCAAGCACTGAAGTAGATTTCCCTACTATGTTACCCATTTCTAGCTTTCAGACACTTAAGATTTGTCCCACCCTTTTTTGTACCACCTTGAAAAACAGGCCACTCTACATCTTTTTAAAAAAACACTCATTATTAAGTACAGTTCTTCAGAAAATCTCTATCTAAGAAATGTGATAATGTGTTTCCTAGCTCATATATCAGTTAATAGATATTTCTAAGTAAGTAAGAGGAATTTAAACATTTCAAAGAACCTAATGATTTAGAAATGGACAGATTTAAATGGGGAGAAAGCAGGTCTGGTGACAGAGGGGAATTCTTCCTTTCTATATGGAGTGAGGTAGGAGAAGCACAGGGACAGGATGCGAGGCATTCCCCTCAGTGCCAATACTACTGAGCTTTTGACTAAACAGCTCAAACCTTTCAGTAGATTTTGGCATTTCATCAGGGTTTGGAGGAACTTTGAAATAACCACCTCTTTTCTATCATCAAACACTCAACTCCATCTGTTTCTACTCTAAGAGTCAACCCAAGAATTGTGTACCTGACAAAAGCTATTTGGTTTCTCAAAGCTGCAATTTGCTGCATTTCCAGCACTTACCAGCAAGTTGGCTCTTTCTGCCTGGGGGAGTTCAGCACACCACAAAGACCTTCAGATACACACGAAGGCCACTTAAAAAACCCCAAAAAAATTATGTGGCAGATGCCATTCTCTTATCTGCAATAAGAGATCTGCACTTACCAAAAATGCCCTGAATTAATAAGAGACTGAACACTAATACAGTATTAATTTATGGAGAGAGGAAGGAAGTTCTCTCCCAAGTTCATAAATGTTGTCCTTGGTAGGTAACAACTCTCCCCTGACCAGCTTGATGTATCAAAATGAAAAGTTATGCTCAGAAACAATCAGAGAAATAAATTTTAAAAAAATATTTTAGGTATAGGCACACACACACACTGCAAATACAGGGATGATCTTGCTCAGTAATATTTCACCTCACTACATGTACCCATGGAAGGTCTAGGTATGTGTTGAGGAATCAGGGGTTTCCTCAGCTTCTCACACAGTTGAAAGCAAGTGGCAGGCACCTCCTGAAAACAATTCAGAGCACTTAAGTCCTGTCTAATTTAAATACTACAAAACACTTTTCAAAACTATCACATTTTTCAAAACTATCTCCTTCTAGTGAACATTCATCTTAAACCCGGATGAACATCAGCAGAAGTCTGCTGCTTGGCAAAACATATACAGAGGGTACAAACACATACAGGAGTCCATCAAGTTGATTTTTGAAAACTGATTCCAGTTCAAAACTTTGTAGACTATTCCTGTCACTGAATGAATGCATTTAAACACAAAACATTCAGTTACCCATTCCAGAAACCTTACATTCTCTCTTGCTTGTATATGAGCATATCTGTGAAGTCAGAAGTAGTACAAAAATTACAACTCCCAATGATTCCTGCCAGAGCAGCAATAATATTCTTGGAGAAGGTATGAAGGGATAAGGAGAGTACAGCATACTTCCTGCATAACCTTTAAGAAACTGAAAATATTATGCTATGTGGAATTAGAAAGCTTCCAAGATTGTTTCTTATCTTAAAGATAAGCAACCTACCCCACAAACACCCCCAAAAAAGCCCCAAACCAAAAACAAGCCCAAACCCAAAAGTCCAGAATTATGTTAAGTTTTATAGAGAGGCATCAATACCAAATAGATTCAAAATAGACAGCTGAAAACAAGTCCTCATAGATTAAATGAAGTCTCAGCATAACTGCATTAATTTTTATTTTACCTGTGAAAATCTTCACGCACTGTAACTCTTACATGCACAGCAAGTAAAAAAATCTCCTTAATACCTAGGACCTGTCTCAAACTTCTATGACAAACTGACCCACAGAACTAGATCCATATACATATTAGGTATTCTATGTATAGATTACAAATGCATAGGAAGACTAAATACAAATAGCTTTTCTTAAGAAGAAAGAAGCTCACATGTAATAAAATACTGGCTTTGTTACTACCAAACATTGTTTCCTCTAATCTATTCACAGCCACGTTTCAATTCCCATTTACCTTATTCTTTCCACATTCCCATACTTTAAACACTCATTAAGCAGGAGAACATACAATGAATCAAGGTCTGCAGATAAAAATAAGTACAGTCTACTGAGTAACTGAGTAAAGCATATGTAGCATATGCATAAACACCACACATATCCACACTGGTTTTCCTCTTAAAAAAGAAACAAACAAAACCATAAACATGATGGATATCTAGATAATATATTGCATTACTGGCAAACCTCTGATAACAGCAAGCAATAACTAGAGGTGTCTTGCAGATCTCTTATTTCCACGTTAATGTCTATGATAGCATCCAAAATTCATACTGAAAAGTACACATTAACATATGTATGAACTAACAACCAGAGAAGTTCAAATTGTCCTTTAAACAGACCAAACATTCAAACAGTCAATCCAGCTGTCTCACTCTTATTGCAGTAACTATTCCCACAAAACACACAATTCCTCAGGCAGACTCCACAGACATGAATGATTCTGCTTGTGTTTTCTTTCAAACTAAAAAATCATGATAAATTTGACAGTTTTTGCCCAAGTAGCTGAAAGAGGGAAATGCAGAGGAGCTAAAAAACAATTTGGAAGCAATCAGTACATCCAAAAGTTAGAAGTTCGCTTGTTGTCACAAAGTTTCTTAGTTCTGATTTTAAACAGAGCACTCTGAGTCCTCTGGAAGATTTTTCTCCTGAAATGTAGTGTGAAATGCACAAAGGAAAACTGCAATTTCAGTACTGCAAGCACACACCACTCTCACGATGTTTGACTGCTAAGCGCCTACCTCAACTGACTTGAGACTTCTGAAGTCACAAGCCTTTAAACTATCCTTTCATTTCAACTCCTTACACTTTTTAGATCACATATGGCAATATCCAACATAACTTTTAAATGCAACTTCCAAAACTGGTGCCATTTCAACTGTTAAAGCCCTCGCAAAAGCAAAACAAATCACAAAAAAAAAAAACCAAAAAAAACACACCAAAAAAAAAACCAAAACAAAACAAACAAACAAAAAAAACCCCCTGCAAACCCAACCTCCCAAGCTTCAGACTTCCACACCACATATGAGGGTGCTGCACTCCATTCTGTCAGTAAATTAACAGTCATAATAAAGAGGTCATTCGCTAGCCATTAAAGCACTAAAATTGAGACCATCCCCTTCATCAACCAGCTTACCAAATTAAAAGCAATAAAATATTCCTGCATCAAAGCAAGCCAGCTCCTCTCTTCCAATAACAGAAACCTGGGATCTAACAATCAGACTCCAAGGAAAACACCACCCAGAACAGTTTCTAGAGCATTGAAAAAAGCCCAATTTTTAACATATTTGGCAGGGGGAAAAATCTAAATAGCTACATGATACTATTTCAAGCCTAAAACATTCATTTTAAACACATTTCCTAATATTTCTCAACTATCAAACTCAAAAACACAAAAATGTCCAATTCAGACCATAAGCCCCTCTTGCAAGATAAGAAGTTGAATAAAGGTTTCAAAAGAAACACAGAACATGATTTGATACATTCTTTCCAAATTGTTCACTGATATACTTGTTAAAATTCTGACCCATACAGGTCGGTAATTCTACCTGGGTTTGATGACCAAGAGAAAATGAATAAAAAAGAAAACAGAATGAATAATTCTCCATGTATTATCTTTCCAGAACTGAAGGAAGTGAATGAAATTTGTTGGGATATGGAGACCTAGATTAGAATTCTTTCTTTCTACAGTGCCTCCTAAGAACTTATAAATCACCTATTTACACAAATGGCTGCATTTAAGTTGAAGCAGTCAGGAATTTCACAGGATTACTGGTAAACGCTGGTTTTCTGGACATCAAACTTCACAGCCAAGTTTGAGTTGTTAGTGTCTACAAACAATGCAGCTCACCTCAAACACCTAACTTGAGGGAAGAAACTGGTATTTGTGTTTGATTATGTCTTTCTTTTTTAAAACTCATTTGTATACAGCATCAATAAAGCTCTTTTCCACCCTAAATATTGTTGCAGTATGGTGATGCAAGTAATTGCTTTTAGTTAAGTGTTTAAGGCCAAAGAATAAAGAATTATCTAACTAAAACAGTAATCACTTACTACTGAAACAACAAATTAACACAAGTCACATGGAGAAGTCTTGCAGCCAATTTATAGAGAAGCATTTCTTCATACAATGTAAACGATTGTTAGGTTAAATAAATTACAATTCACACCTAACCATAGACAGAAGCACGTCAGGAAAGTGCAGTGGAATAAAGAAAATAGAAGTTCTGAGTCTGTCTGATACTCCTTTTTAAAAGACACCTCCAGCTGGGGCATGAATTCAGCACTGATTCAGGAGACAAGAACTCTATCTACTAAATCAACAACAAAACTTCTTGCAACAGTCCAGGTTTCACTTGGAAATCTCGCTGAAATACCAGCCAAGCTCAGCCTTGATTAGACTGCAATTAGATCATAGCTTGAGGAGGTGTAGCTGTAGGCTCTTGTAAAGCTGATACTAAAGAGAAATTTATTTAAATGATACATCAATCTTTCTTGAAATGCATGAACTAGAATGTTCTCATATTTATTAATGTAATAGGGATAAAGCTGACTGCAGAACAACATCAGAGCTCCTAAGGATATTGTTAGTACAGGAAGTGAAATTACTTTCTACCCACCACCCACAATCAATAGTATGATTGACACTGCAAATTGGGCATCTCAGATAAGAGCACTTTTAAAGTAAAAGTAATCATGATAATGCAGCTGTGGGAGATTTTCACAAGATTCCCTCTTGAGCACTCTGACTTTTCATTATTTCCAATAAGACCGCCCTCTTCAGATGTTGTTTCTTTAAAAAAGAGGAAAATACAAACTGAGGCTCTTGAGACTTCTAATTATTGTCCTCAAAGTTCTCATTTCACCTTTTGTTAAAATATGCATGTTGCCATAAAAAGCAAGCCCTTTCTTTCAAGATGTCAAATTAGACAAGAACAAGCTGCCTTTGGGCAATTTTTTTTGGAATGTTATCACACACACATGCAGAGATCAGAAAAAATGTAAAGCATTTTTTCAAAGTGACATTAAAAAATAGTGGTATGCAACACAGTGACAATGCTAAAAGACTTTTTTCTTAAATATTAGAAACACCATTTGCACTTGGGTGGGGCAAGCTCTAGATGACCAGCTATGTTTAAAGATCCAGCAAGCTGTATCATGCACCATTTTTCTCTGTACCTATTGCAGCAATAGCAAAAAAGGGCAAGGGAAAAAAATTTTAAAAATGGCTTGTGCCTGGCAGGTGAACTTGATACTCTGCTTACCTGGTTCTATTTCTGGACTATTTCTCCAAGTCTTGTTTCAGGTACAGGAAGAAAAGCTACTGCGAAATGGGGAAACCTGCCCACCCCTAAAGCGCTGGGCCCACTGCTGGGCACTGTGACTGTGCACTGACCTCTCCTGGGGCAAAGCACTTCCCTCACAGCATCAATCATGGAATAGTTTGGGTTGGAAGGGACCTTTAAAGGTCATCCAATGCAACCCCGCTGCAATGAGCAGGACAAAACTCCAGCTGAGCACCCTCTTACACCCTTGGTAAGGCTGGACACATTTTCTCCTCTTTAGCATGCCTTGCTTTCTCTGATTATTGGCAATTTGGTGGATCAAAAGACACTCTTGTTTTAATTGACTTGATTTCCAGCTAAAAAAATTCCCAAATGGTATTTGCTGCCAGTATTTGCCCTAGACTCTCCCCTATGATACCTGTAATAAAAAACTTCCCTTCCTATCAGCAAGTGAAATAGCCACACAACCAGGGAAACGGAGAAGTGTATTACACAGAAAGTGCTGAAAAGTGAACACCATATACTTGCTCATGAATTTTTCAATTACAGTATTTTTTGGAACTACTTCTCCAGCAGTTGTGCCATATATGCTAAAGAAAGTGGCAAATATTTACAAACACAGACTTCCCAGCGTTTGCATAAAGGTGCAACTTTCTTCAAAGGCTGATCTTGCTCGGAATCAGGCAGAATTTTAGAAATCCCCCTTAAGCAGCTGCTATCTGAGACTCCATTCACACCTTGTCACATTCCTCGAAGAGCTGGCAGTTGTCGTCATCCACCCTCACTTTCCCAGAGATGCTCTGGACTAGAGTGAGACAGAGCTTCATAGCCAGCTAACACTTAAGCACAGCTTGAATCCACAAAACCAGGAGTTTTTCCACAGGTGTCCTGAAGGATTTAGTCCACTGTGTTTTCTTGGGTCTCCCACTGACCAGCCATCAGTATTCTGAGAAGGAAGGACACATGCCACAGAAAGAAGCACTGGTGAAATGGCATATCCTCATCCACTGCAGCCCACTGATCCCCACTCAGGGACAGGGTAACAAGTTCAGAGCTCTCTTCAGCTGAGAGGAGACAAACATTGTATCTCCTGCAAGGAGGGACTGTTTTAACCACTCTCATTTAAATTATTCTTTCCACCACTAGAAGCAGTACAGTAAAAAACCAAACACCATAACGAGTAGGCCAATTCAAGATGGAAAATTTTGCAGCTACAAAATCATAGTCCTGGGCACACAAGTTTCAGTCCCCGGTTTCAAAACTAGTTCTATACCACTGTATCCAACAACGGCAAATAAAAATGTACTCCAATTTAAACCCAAGGATCCAGGTTCCCCTCTTATTCCTAGGTCTGTACAGATGGACCCAGATTGCTCTTCCGCACAGCAGCAGAGCTGTGTGGTTCCACTTAATTATTCCCTTGCAACAGACCCAGTTTAAAAGGTTCCCAGGCACAGACACTTCTCCCCACATACCACAGCCACATCCTCATGCCACAAATACTTAGGTCTGTTACTTAATACCTAGGTAACATTATGAATAAGCATCACTGATCAGTCTGTAGATGCAGCACTTATTAGCCATTACCAGAAAGGTGGAATTATTTGAACTGGGACTTAACAGCTAGTGCATAGATAGCAAAATAGCTCTTTTCTCCTTTTCTCAAATGCTCCCAGGTTTGCTATTCTTTAATTCAGGACACTAGTAAGCGGCCAACACTCTTGCAGTCATTTTTCAGCCTATACATCTGACACTGACTGTTGTTCCTTGAAAAACAGCACAAGGGAAGTGATCTAGAAACAGATGGTTTGAAAAGTTCTCACTGGGAAAGTTCGTAACACAGTTGTTTCAAGGGTGGGAGAAGGGAACCAACTTGAAAACTCACGACAAAACCAGATGAAAAATAAGATTAGTATAATTTCTGCTGTAGATAAAACAGGACTTGTTGACCTCTGACACTCTCTGGCACTTTCAAAATAGGAACAGGCAGAGTCTGGAGGACTTGTAGACAAAAGCATATCTATAACTTTCTGACAGATCTTGAGCAAAATGTGCTTTGCTAATGTGATTTTTTTTTTCACTACAACATATGGATCTATTTTCACGTGCTTTCACTGTGCCACATGAAAGCTGTCTTAACTGCAAAAACCAACAATTACTGAGAATGGGGGCTCTTAAGTCAAAACACATCCAGATGAAACAAATTTTCTACAAAACGCGAAGCATTTCTTTAACTTGTGTCAAGTACACTGAGATTAAAGCTGTAAGTATACAAGGACAAGAAAAAAAAAATTTAAAAAACACAAAAGAGAAAAAAAGAAGGCAACCAGATGGTGCATATATACCCAAGCACGTCCCTCTCCCCCGTGTTCGCTGCATGGATTTGGTCACTATCCACAAGACCTTTTTGTTTAAAGAACAAGGGACAAACAAAAGGCTATCCTAATTACTCAGAATTTGCAAGTGCAACGGCAGCGGAGAAAACTCAGCCTCGGAGCCGCAAGTTTCAGTCTCCATATCCTCCTGCGCCAGGAGCCCGGAGGGGGAAGAGGGAGGGAACAGCCCAGCAGAGGGTTTCGGGTCCCCCAGCCAGTTACCAGCGCCCACAACGACGGCGCCGGCTTTTTACTGGGGCGTACGAGCGGCCAGAAGCGGCAGCTCGGAGCCGCCACGCTGCCTGTGCCCAGCAACCTGTTGCCCCCAGAGCTTCTGGGATGAGCCCCGCACCCTCCGGTACCGCTCCCCAGGTGCTGGCGGCGACCGTGGGGCCCTGGAGCACCCCCGGCCCGGCGGCACCTGCACTGGGCGCGCTGCCCCGCGGTACCTGCGCCCCGGGCTGCGGGCAGGCGGCGCGGCCGGGCTGTCACCGCCGCGGGTATGGCAAAATGGAGCCGGCCGGAC
>VXBC01007668.1:1613302-1754192 GCA_013399945.1 Ploceus nigricollis
TGGACCGGGCCGGCTGGGCCGGGCCGGACCGGACACCGGCAGGAACCGGCGGGAAACACAGGTGAAGCCTTCAGCAAAGAAATGCAATAGAAAAGAGATTTAGAGTCCCAGATTTTAAAAAAAGTTTGATGGCAGAGTGCGAGGCAGCCGCTCGCACTGCCTCAGTGCTAATCTGAACACAAATCTTGGATGGAAAATAAATGCAGGGTTTGGGTTTGCCTGATACCTTCACTGAGTTAGTGGTGAGGCTGGGAGTGAAATACTTATTTTTTGCAATTCTCGCCGTTAATTGAATCACTTTATAGGAGGTTCCAGTGCCTTAAATCAGGACCAGACTTGGCCTGGAGTACCAGTGTGCTAGCACACAAATTCTCCTTGACATTTCACTACAAAGCGGGCAAAGTACTGCTTGATTTAAGACAGAGGGAAATCTGTATCTATTTCCATTTCTGAAAGACTAGTGAACCTCAAGGTACTTTTTCATGTGACGAGCTGTCTCATGGAGGTGCCTGGTCATATGCAGTGGGATTTTAAGATTTTGTATGTTGGTGTAACAGGTCACATATTTTGCTTTCTGAAAGTGACCATTGGGACATTCTGATTATGTAGTTTGTTCCTCTAACTCCTGCTTCAGTTGGTTTATTTCTCATAAAACTCCCCTGCCTTGAACTAAACCTTTTTTTTTCTTCTTTTTCTTTTTTTTTCCCCCTGCAATACTTCCAGGATTAGCTACAGGATGTTTCTTCAATACCTAGAGAAAACTTTGGATTCAGGATTGAGAACACCTGAGTTGTCAATCCCAGCAGCAGATTGGAGGACATCTAGAAAAAAGAAAAATCTATGATTAGGATGATGTTCCCTTGTGATTAAGGGACAGAAGGAACAGTGGAGGGGGTACTCAAACTAATGCATTCTTTTATGAGAATCCTGCAAAATACAAACCTTATACTAAACCTAGGTATTGCATCAAGTTATTTAAGGTCTCTAATGACTCACAGATCCTCAGTCAGATTTCTTTTGCACTTATTTTCTGTCATATAGGAAAGCAGAAATACAAGTAGTTTTCTCCATGTCCTGTCTCCAGTTCCTAGAATCTGAAACAAAGTCTTCCGTTATGTTTGTGTAATGCATATCAGGCTGTCTTCACAGCAATATATACTCAGTAACATACAGCTGGAAGTTTTAAGGAGCTGCAGTATGCAATTTGTTTTCTTTAAGTGTGATAATGAAAGGAAGATACAGAATAATTATTTAAACTTTAGTGTATCCCCAAGTATGCACATTGAAATGAAAATAAAATAAAATAGCTCACATCACTAATGAGCAAGTACTGCTTCAAAAAAATGTCTTCTCTGTTTATATCCCCCCTTTTTCAACTGCCAAACATTAATTCTTCATCTTGAACATTTTGTTGTCCATAGAAATTCAAGATTTACATTACTGTTCTGGCATTTAGAATCGGTCTTAAAAATTCAGTATTAAAGCATGATGAAGAAATCTGAGCACAGATTTTAAAACTGGAAAATCTAGAGCCAGGAACTGGCAGCCATTGAAAACTCAAATTCTGCTACTGTAATTACATCAATGGAAGATGTGGACATGTAGCTCTTGGGAAAGCAGTTGCCTAAAGGAGGAATATCTGAAAGCTTTCACACTCCTGGTTAAGAGAGATCTCAGTAAAGAAGAAGTTGCTAGCTAATACTTGTTTAGAACCTGATAGTCTGACACAGTTGTCAAGCAGATCCTCAATTTGTGGCTGACAGTTCAGAAATCAGACTTCCTTATTTTGAATGACACCTTTTTTGCCTTTTATTCTTTGATGTTATCAATGTTACTAAAGGACCACAAAGTAAAGTTCTTCATACAGCCAAAAGCAATAAAGGAAATATTTTTTGTCATATTGGTCAAATTTCTCTCAATTTCTTTTATATCCTCCCTCTCTGAAATCTGAAGCTTATTCAGAACTCAGCTGGAGATTTGTACTTTTGCTCTTCTTAAAATATTGTGATAATTTTATTACTTAAATTTCTGCAGTATCTGCCATCTTTCATATGGTTTCAAATAGTCATAAAGAACAAAGGATTTGTTGAATGGATTCTAAAATATTACTTTTCATTTGTGTGATAAGAGAACCAATGATAACTGTATTTGTCTAACAAAAGCCTCGGTGACCAGATTCTCAGCTTTTTCTCTTACCAAATTGTTTTCTGAGCACACAGAAGTTACCAATAGAAGGTAGAAATGCAAGATACATCAGGGTGCCATAAATATATCAAAGGAAGTAACAGACCACTTTTTCACACTGAGGACAGAGACTGATGCAGCTGTTACCAACACGGTATGAAAGGGATTCCTTTGTGTGAAAAATGTGTGCCAAAGATACATGTATCAAAGATACTTCACTGTGATACACAAAAGTTACCCAAGAGCCTTCTCCTACTGTGCAAAAGGAGCTATCAGACTTATATTAAGAGATGGTTCCCACATTCCCAGATTTTGTGTCCCTGCCCTGTGAAACAAAAGTTTTCTGCAGTAAGCCAGTCTCCTCCCATAGTACTTCATGTCATCCTATTTTGGTACTTGAAGCTTAATTAACAATATCAAGTGAAATTTTGTTCTACAAAATTTATTCAACCTCCATTCTTTCTGTTGCACATATTGTGTATCTATTCGCTATTTAGTCACTGAGATTATGAAAACTGTGAATAAATTACTTTATGGCAGGATTTTATTTGAACAGGCACAGTATGGTGTTAAGACACAGCCTGTTTCACCTTTGTGGCTGTACAAAACATATCTTTTCCTAAAGGCACAGCACCTTGCAGTGAATTGCACAGGATACCTGCAGGATGGCTCTAGAATAGGCTGGTTTACTCTCAGTCCTAAGGCCATCCATTGTGCTGGACATTGCAGTGTCAGGAGGGTTTTTTTCTTTCCTCAGAAGCCAAGATATTTGAGAGATGTAGAGGCTCCTGACTCATAGTTACGGAGTAAAGAACTGAGGTGAGGTTAGCCTTTACAACCTCCCACTTTGCTACCAGCCCTTCCAGGAGCTAACCACCAAACATCAACAGGATGGTGAAGAGACAAAGAGCCTTTGCCTCAGCCATACAAAATCAAAGGCTGATGCCCTGGAGCATGCATAGTTCATTGACAATTTAAGTTCAGATGCCGAAAGAGAAAAGCTGATCCATGGTACATATTCTGAGAGAAATACAGGATCATGGAATGGTTGGAAGGGTTGGAAGGGATCTTAAAAGATTATTTAATCCAATGTCCTGTGGGCAGGGACATTTTTCACTAGATCGAGTTGCTTAAAGCCCCATCTAACCCAGCCTTGAACATTTCCAATAATGGGGCATCCACAGTTTCTCTGGGCAACCTGTTCCAGTGCCTCACCATCCTCACTGTAAATGATTTCTTTGTAACATCTACTACCTCTTCCTTGCCTGTCTCTTCTGAACAGTTTATAGCCACTGATGGCAGCCCTCCAGTCATGCAGTTCATATTCACCACGTTTCAGTAATAGTGATTAGACTGTAGCTTTCTAGTTGCACAGTGGCTTGCAGCTCTTTACTGTTTCCAGTTCTAATGTCTTTGAAAATTATCATCACAAAGACCAAAACAACTGAAATAGTGATAAGAAGTTCCTGCAACAGAAGTGGATGGATTTTTTGATCAAGTAGTTCAAGGTTTGTCAAGCTGCTGGCAATCTGTTGTGGAGTCTGAAAGTCCTGAGAACCTGGAGAAACAGGTTGAGTAGCAGCCTGACAGACATCCTGGCATATCTGGGACCCAAGAGGCTTTCCTTTGGAAACCTGCCATGCTGCTTCTGATGGATTCAGCATAATCATGCTCTTCTGCAAAACACTTTGATTCCAACAAATTACCCATTTTCCCAGAATGAAAAATACCGTGTTGTAAAGTTCCAGCAGGATGTCTCTGATTTAGGCACCTTAAAAACTATTCCTAAGTGTGTCTTGTTTCTCCAGTATTACAAGTGAGGCTTCATCAGCACATAATTAGCGCTGGAGAAAACTTTAGAAGTTCTCAACCTTTCAGATATATATAACCTTCTTTACAATTAAAATAAAATCTGTGTTCTTTAGATAAAGCTTTTTATAAACCTATAGGGTTACAAGAATACCAGTTCAGATGATACTTGGATATTTCTGTCTCCCATGATGATTTTGGTTTGAACTTTGTTCAATTCTCAGTTATTCTCACAGCACATAAGCTTTGTACCTCAGAGCAATTTTCTGAGGGTGACAACATGAACTGTGGAACAAGGCTGAGAACTGACGCTGTGAGTGGCTAAGAGAAAAAACTATGACAGTTTGCTAAGAATAATATTCTTGACTCAGATCTTGAGACCTATTTGACCTATAGGCAAGAGAAGGGAGATGAGTCCAACACAGACTCCTATAATCTGTAGCCTGCTTAAGGATTTATAATTTTCACAACGCTGCATGATAAAAAGATTGAAAATCAAAGAAAAGGGCAACTCCTCATTTGGTTGCAGATCAGAAGACAGCATACACCTAGCAAGAGGAGGTGAATAGGTAACCAGTTTTCCCTGGAGATGTAGTTTTCAGCTTGTAGTCAAGTTCAGGCACATGTTAAGTCCTGCCTTGGGCCATAGTCCCTCTGGTATCAGTGTATCTGTTCCTTTTCCAGTTCCTACATTACGGCCCTTAATCAAATCATACTACAACATTTCTGAGTACCACTTTACAGGGAAACCAAGTAGCAGAGTGAGAGCACAGTGGTTGAAATACCGGTACATGGCAGTCCATACAGTTTCATTGTCAGCAGGCTGACTAGGCAGCACTTGGACACAGTTTGGGGGATAATATAGGCCAGGGACCATTACTGTGAGGGCCTAAGGATGAAGCCATGCTTTTTTAGTTGTGGAAGAGAGTCCAGCAGTATATGCATATATACACTATATAGCTGCATTTGATCATATGTATGTGCATTGCAGCTTCATTAACCTGGGAAATTTTTTTTGCTTCATGAAGTTTCATCATTTCAGTGAAGCATCATTTGTAATATTTATTCTTGCTGCCGAGTTTCTGATCATGGTACATTAGGGAGTGCTTTGCATTGTCCATCTTCTTTGATAATACACGTTACATGATAACATTCTCTGTACAAACTGTGCTGTGCCACTTAGTCTTATGTACCATAAAACACTGACCCATTTTAAATACGTGAGGGATAGCCTCAGAGGCTGACAAGAGTCTTTAATGCATTTAAACTCTGATATCACAGCATGTTATATCTGAATTCTGTACTTGATGAAGATGGTCGATGGAGCCAAGATTGTCATGGAAAATGCAAAGGGAGGGTTTCAAATGCTCTTTGTGCAGAGAATGCTCCGAAGGCTTTTAAAAGGTAAGATAAATAGCAAGAGGCCAGAGTATGCATGAGAGCAGACAAAAGCCTTGTGATCTGGTATTTTTCACTTGGACTTTGTCTTCATTTGCTAGCTAGCCCCAAACAGACCTTTTTCTGCCTATCAGCCATGTATAAATAAATCTCTCAGTGCTTTCTATAAACAGACACAGTTTCTGCATTACAACTGACCTTTCTACCCTCAGCTTGATTACACAGAACATGAACCATGTCCAGGTGAAGGTCGTAGGATGTAGAACCTTGTGAGAGTCCATCTAAGCATGCATAAGGCATGAAGTACATGTTCTTTTTTTGTTGCAGTGCCAGAAGAGTTTGCCCTAAAGCATCAAGTGTGCTCAAGAGTCTGTGGTCCAGCAGCGGCAGATGCAGGATATTGCATGAATGTGGTGATATTAAGGATGATGTAAGGCTGGTTTGGGCATGCCCACGAGTCCAGGGGGCAGAAGTTCTTTCTGTGCATGCCATCTCCTCACAGACTACTATGCCCCTTTTTGCTAAAGGTGTAGGTGTGGTCTCCTCTCAGTTCTGCTAACAGAACTGTTAGCAGTTGATAGGATATTTGAGGGAATCCTTCTGAGTCATACACATGAGAAGAAATGCAACATAGATCCTGTCAGAACCTCAAAATTTAATTTCTTTTGAAGGTCTGAATTTGTGGAGTATTAAAGGTACACAGAGGATTACTCTGAGAACACTGCTTTTCTGAAGCTGTTTTAAGACCAACCAATTTCTTGGAATTGTGCTCACAGGAAGCTGACTAATAGAAGTAGCTGATGTAGCCAAGCTGTAATATAAAAGTATAGTGTAGCCATATAGGTCACCTGAAAGGTATATCCAGTAAACTAAATTGGATGCTCATTACTTTTTCCACCTTGGACTGTGAAATCCACCTCTGATAATGAAGTAGTGGCCTTTAATCCTGAAGAGCAGAAAAATCAAAAGAGTGGATCACAAATCCTTTCTGCACTACAATGTTTCTGCTGCTGTTACTGCATTTCCTCTGGATTCTCTGAGCAGACTAAGCTGTGTTTTTTAGCTGTGTGCTCATTTCAGAGACTTCAAGACGACAATTTGTGGAATAGAAGGTTGCAACTTTCCTTCACCCGTTCCTAGGATGCTGCAGGTCTGACTGCTGGCCATGCAACCACTGCAGAGTTAAAAACCCCAGTGATACTCATGGGATTTCCAAGGGGAACATTGACTGGTGTTTGTGGTCTGAACCTGGACTGTACATTTGGTCTGATTTCCCTTCAATTACATTTGCTTACATTGTCCAACAAGACCATCTAATTGGCTATGATACACTGACATTTTTATCAACTTAAAGAGCCTTGGAGAGTTCTTGCACTGTAAAAGCAGTGAAGTTAGTGCTGAAGTATATTTTGATTAGACTACATGGACTGGTCTGAGGACACAGGTTTGATGAGATAGGTTTTTTGTGCTAATGGGCTTTGAAAATATAACTACTGGGTGGTGGGAGAGGTAATCTAACAAGATACCACCATCTAGCAATTGTAACAAGGATATAAGGGTGTCCTGCCTAATTTCTCCTGAGGGAAATTATTCTTCCTTTGAAAGACACTGAGGACAGGATAGACATTTAATGTTTGTAGGTGGGGGTACATGCCTACAAACATTACTATCCAATTTTCAGTATCACAGTGTGTGAGAGATAATATTCTTTCTTTTCACAGTCTTCTTCATCAATCAGTTCCTATTCAAACAGTGTCTTGTAGTGTGCATAGGCGTGGGACAAGGTCTCTTTATTACACATGTGCTGAAACTGGGGTATCTTTTTGTTCTGTGAAAGAGTGTAACGATGACAATGACTAAGGGCAGAATTCATTGAGAAATGAGGCTGGCCACGAAAATCCATCTCAATGCAAGTTCAAAGACTGTAATATTCTCAGCATTGGCATAGAGAATTAAGGGTTTTTCTCTTCTAATCTCTAAGCAAAAATAATTTTCTTCAGTTTTATGGATACATTTTTCTGCTCAGTTATTTTGTACTTCATCTGTATAAATCTTGTTTACTAATTTAAATACATTAGAGGCACAGTTTAAAAAACTAATTGTGTATGTTTCTTCACAAAAGCCAGGTAAGATAACATTTCCCTGGAGAAAGTAAAGAGTAAGTCAATAAAATACAAGTAACTTGAGTGTATCAGTCAAATACACACAGTTATTTAGATATTCAAGTGCACACTCATTTAATATATTTATGTTTTTATTCTTTGAGAAAACAAAAAGAACTCAAATATTATTACCTTTATGCAAATGAGATACATTTATCCTCAGCCTTTGAAATTAATATTCCCCATCCTTAAAAGTAAATTATTATTTTACAATTCTAAAATTATATTTAAAAGACAGAGGGGAGGAAAGCGATATCTCTGTTTTTCTTTCAGTAATTTTTAATGGAGTCAGTAGCTGTTATAATCTGTTATAAGATTTTATACCTTGAGTATCACTATTGTTCCAAGATCCCTAATTTTACAGAAAACTAGAAATAGCAAGAATGGAGTGTGAATTTCTCCATTAATTTCAGTTATGCATTAAGTTAAAGGTTTGAAATTACCTTTTAAAAACTAGTACTGCTGTTATGGGACAAACACGTCTCACAGTTTTTCCAAATTAAATCTAATTGCAGGAGGTCTGGGTAGATAAAATAAAGAACGGTGTTAAAGCATGTGGAAGATTTGTTTAAGGAACATTTTGCAGGATCTGTTGGAGAGATCATAAATGCATCCATTGAGCTTGAAGACAGACCTAGCTTCCTTCAGTTTGGGAAATGTTATGTCAGGTAATGTGTAAAAGACTGTAAGATCCTGAACTTTTACAAAGTATAGCTTTTGCATTTGTGAGGTAGCTAAGATCTTCACTGGGATCTGTCAGGCAGTGATGCGTTGAACCATACACATAAACAAACCAAACTATCCTCTGTCTCCATATCCACAAATATCCTTTTCCTTTGTAAACCAGTGCTGTAGTCCCAGACTTAATTAAAACAGTGATTAAAGTATGTGCAGCTGCACGCTCAAACATAAGCCATACCCATACTCCTTAACAACAGAAGTGCATGCCTGTCATATTTTTGTAAACCTGTTGCTTTCCCTTAGAAGTAGGCAAGCCAGTGTTTCATCTTAAAGATGGTCACAGACTGGAATGAAACATTGTGTTCTGGGTCCAAGAAGAGAGTGAGTAGGTATTTCTAAGAGTATGGAGCACATAGCTTTTCCAAAGGAACACGGTATTGTTCTCATCCTTGCGCGCACTGTTGCCAATGTCCAAAATCGTGACGGGAGTTTTCAGTGTTATGCAGTGTTGTGCAATGTTGCACTTAGGCTGTGAGTGTGATTGATTGCTATTTGCAATGCCAGTAGTTTTTTTTTTTAATGTTTCTTGTATGTGTGCTAATGGTTGTCTCCAAGCTACATCATTTGCTTAGTTGAGATCCTGTCTTGGTGCAGAAATGAGACATACCATGTCTGCTTTTCTCGTACACTGGCAGAAGTGGGAATTGTGTCAATCACTTCAGAGAGTAGGGAATTAGGACCTGTGGAATGATGTAAGTTTTGTAGAATACTAAATAAAGGTTCTTAACAAGATAAAAATAACTATTCTCTTATTTCTTTCACTACTTTTCTTCTTCCTTTGCCTTTGTCCCCAGCTTTTGTCCTCTTATTTTCATAATCGCAAGAAGCCAAATTAATCTTGAGTGTAAGACTGCCAAACCAGCTTTGAATTTCTTTCACTGTTCTAACTCTCTATACTTTGAGCCCAGCAATGAGAACAAGAGACCAGCTAGCTCTTACCAGCTGAGGTGTTGCATGGCTCATAAGTTTGGTAGATGCATCTCCCACTCAGCCTCAAATGTTGGCACATTTTAGACACCTCTACTTCTATCATGGTAAGTATCAGTTCATTCACATGTGTCACTTAATTTTCTTTTTTGCATTAGGTATGCTACAGGTCATGTGCTTTGCTTCCAATAAAAACCACATACTCCCTCTGAAGAAACTATGAAATCAAGTCCTGAGAAATTACAGGAGGGAAGGGACCCAGAAAAAGAGGTTAAAAACCCCTGCTCCACTCAGAGGAGTAAAGCAATAAAAGGAGGGGGCACAGCTGGCAAAACTGTGGCAAGAAAAGAAGGGACATATAAAAAATTAATCTCCAGAGTATAGGAGTACAATTGAGGAATGAAGGTAGTTTCAAAGTAGCTGAAAAAAAAGAGAGAGAGAAGTTATAATAATAAAATGGTAAATCCACACGGGCAGAGTTGAAGATCACAGTCAAGATCAAGGAAAACAAACAATAAGCAGAAAAAGCAAAATACACAAACCATTCCTATCTGTAAGCCAGAACAAACAATCAGGATAATGACTTGACATGCTTTTCAAATTTTTGAAAGAAAGAAAATGGCTACAGAAATAGTGACGGGAACAATTTTAGGAACTGATAGTGGGAATGAAAGTCTTCTATTAAACAGTTTCTCTCTAATATTTCAAAGTTTTGCTCTTCTAAGTATAAGCCAAGCAATATAAATTTTCCTTCAAATTAGAGCAAACTATTTTTCATTTATATGTCTTTGAGTTGTATATGTAGCACACAATGGCTTAATTTTAACTAATAATCTGTCTCTGTGGATTGTAATTCCTTAGTTCTTTAGTAACCAGGTAGGTTTCAATGCAGTATCTTATACTGCACTGAATATATAATATATGTATATAATATAATACCCCAGACAGAAATGTGGCAACTCCATGCACCACTGCTCTAGCAGAGGTGGAATAAAGTCTGAGGAGTCCCAGGCTTGTACTGATGACAGAGCCTTGTATTGACAACCTCAGCATGAATTTGTATTTCTGGAGCAGAAATACAAAAAAATCTGATTTTGCAACCTTGCTGTCCCCAGTATGTTTTTGTATACGTGGTAGCAACAAACTGTAGGATTGCAACATCCAGGTCCCTCACCTGTCCTCATCCAAGGAGCAGGGAAATCTCTTTATGCTGGAAAGCAGCAAAAACACTTGGCAAAACATTCAGCTCAGCTGCTTGTGTTTCAGAGTCTTTGGTGACACGTATGCCTAAATTCACATTATGGTCACTGGAGCCTCCTCAGCTCACCTTGTGCATTTATTTTCAGAAGATCTGAGCAGCTCTCTAGACAAAGTCTAGACCATAAGCTTGGCTGCCTAAGACCTCAGCTGACTGTAGCAGAAGTCCAAACACCTTGTTGATATATGGCCATCCATATGTAGGACTCTGACTTTGCAGGCTGGCACCCTGCTCTTCGAATGCCAGCACCCGAGCAGAGCCCTGGGAGTCCCGTGGCAGCAGGATGGGTGGATACACATCAGGCCTGGCAGCTTGGTCTCCAGCTGCCCCCTCAGCCCTGCCACCACAGCCCTGCCACCACTGTCCAGCACTGGGAGGCTGCACAGCCCCCACCAGCAGGCTGATGAGCTTGGTGGAGTTCATTCCTTTGCTGGGATCAGGTGTATGAGGTTTCTTGGCCAATGAGTGCAGCAGGTACCGTTTCACCCAGGGCTGCTGCTGTTTTCCCTGCTGAGGGCAAACTCACTGTGTTCATAAACACTGCACACAAAACATTCCACTATCGTTCAGTAGCCCCTCATAATTTCTGCCAAAAAATAAGCTAGACCATTGGAGGGAAAAAAAGGTTAGGTCATTTGTTCTTATAGGGACTAATTATAAAATCCATGACTATGTTATTTAACATGCTGATGACTTTGAGTCTTTTGGCAATGTTCCCTCCTGCATTTCCTGAATGTCCCTATAAACAAATTTTCTGAAAGGGTGAGGGCTGATACAGGGAGTTTGAGACTTAGTTTAAAGGGAAAAATTACTTTTTGTGTTTATGATAGTATTTATTTGCTGCTGTATCTAGCAGGACCCCTGTCATAAAAGATATTGTCTAGCTTATAAAGCAAAAAAAAATTGCAGGTCAAGTTCCTGTTTTCATATTAAATCCTTACCAAATTAAAAAAAAAAACAAAAAACAGTGAGAGACAGAGAAATATGTTATTGAGAAATCCTAAGTCCTGGAATTTTCCCTGTCAAGCTGATCTAATGCAGACAGTACTGACTAAAGAGAGGATTTTTTTTGTGCTTGCAATTTAAATAGGATGAGATGAATATTTTCTTTTCAAATGTAATCTCTTTCTACAGTCATAGGGTATCATGTTTCTAATTTTATTTACAGAGATAGGTGGGTTGGATCACTAAAACTGAGATTTGAGTTAGGGTGTGGATTTATATCCCTGCTCTTCCCTGTAAAGACTGGGACTGCTTGTGTCTGGACTCATCTTTTCAATTAATTTGAGGTAATTAAAAGGTGCTGTGTGGGATGGGGCTAAAGAGAAACACAATTAAAATGTAATTCTTCCACTTTGGTATCTGCATCCTTATTTATTTTAAACCATCTTCAATGCTATGACGAGTTTAAGTCTTCCTGTATCACATACTGTGCAAGCAGAAATATGTGAGTGAACTGTTGCCAATGGCTCTGAGCGAGCATGGGGCATGTTTCAGATTACACTGTGGTTTCTTGTTCGGATCTGATCTCCTTGCTAGGAGAGGCTGAGAAAGGCAGCTCTAGGGGATTTGCTTCCAGCAGCAGCAGCAGCAGCAGCACATGATCCATCAATCCCGTGATTCTCACCACCGAGGACTAATGGGGAGGGTGAAGAAAAAGTGAATGCTGCCTTGGGGAAGCAACAGTATTTTCTTCTGCTCGTGGAGCCCCTTCACCAGTTGGATGTTTCATGGCTTCTCCAAGGTTAGAAACCTACTGCTGCCCAAACCGGGATGCAGCTACACAGCTGGTGGTGAACTTCCAGCCTGAAGTCTTCTGTGGAGTCTGCATTGGCAGTGCCTCCATCAGCCTGCTATTGACCATCCTGCAGCTTCTGCCAAAGAAGGGACAGAGCCCACGGAAGATGCCCAAAGCCTCCTCCTCCTCCACCATCCTTCTCCTTATCTCCATTTGTGACATCCTTGGAGGCTTAGGTAAGTGCCAGCTTGATGTCCTTGCCGTTGCTGTAACAGACTCTTTTTGCTGTGAGGTACCACAGACAAATGAAGCTGGTGAGTGGACAGCAGAGATTTCTGAGGGAAGCATGCTGTTTGTTTTCACAGGAAGATTTGGGCTAAGTGAGATCAGGAAATTATGGGTCTTTGGGGAGAAGGTTCTTGTTTAATAGTTATATTATGGAAGTGAAAGCTCTTGACAAATCTACACCAAAATCTCTGCTTTAAAACAAATTAAAATCTAGAATGGCAACTGCTTCTCAAAGTAAGGCATAAAAATGGAGGTGAGGCAGCACATTGGAAAATAAATCTGACATCAAACATTTAGCCAATCCATAGGACTGCATTTGAAAACCACTGTCCTCAATGCCCTCGAATCCTTTTGGACCAAGTGTGCCTCCTGCTCATGTGCCGACTGCTTCTCTGGGCACATCACATAGACAGAAAATGAGTTTGACTTGCACCTGCACACAGATCATGCTGGACACAGGCTTTTGAAATGTGAGTAAAGCTACCTTATCAAGGACAACCTGCTGCCCAGACCCTGTTGGATAGTCTGGAGGAGTAAACCAGTGGAGACTAAAACAGAATGCATCAGTCAAAACGAAACTAGTATGTCTTGAGCTGTCCCATCAGCCATTTGGTAATTTTTCCCATCAGTCATTTACTGTCAAATTGGGTATAAATTGTCATGACATGTGCTATGAAAATACAGGACAAGTTTGTTTCTACAGTAGCATTTCCCCCCCTCACATTAGGTAATAGAAGTAGTGCTGTTTTGTCTCACTGCTGGGGGCTGTGTGTGTCTGTGTATCTGTGTGTCCGTGTGTCTTTGTGTTTCATTTCTCTTCCCCTTTCACACCCAGCCAGGTTCTCTCACAGTACCTAATAAGTACCAATACTAAACCAAAGATTATAAAGGAAGTAAAGAAAGAGATATGGAAAATACATATGTGCATGCACCTGGAAAAGGTCCTTTCAGTCAGATGAAGCCAACAATAAAGTTATTTTTCTCCCTTCCTCTTTCACTGGCAAACTCAAACTAGTGATCCATTGTTGTTTTTGTATTAGACTCACTTCGGTGGGTGGAAAACAGTTCATTCTTGGTGGGAAACCTGGTCATTTTGTTCTGTTTCCTGTTGGTGCTTTATTTCAACAAACCCAGAAAACCTCACTAACAAACTCTAAGTTCATTTTTAAAAAGGGCATAGTTGTTACCTAATTCAGAAGTGCTGCTTTTGCTCAGTCCTGTGACAGAGGAAAAGAGCTGCCTGTAAAATGAAGGCAGAGAAAAGTGAAAAATAACTCTTTTTCTGCAATGTGGGATTTTATAGAGAAGCGAATATCAGTGTATGAATATATGCTGGTAAACAGTTATTTAGTGTTTCATGTCAATCTGTTAAATGCTACCCAGTTTATGTTAGGGAAGCATGTGGCAACATCTCTAAGTGAGATCCTAATCTATGTAATGTTTTAAATCCCAGCAGCTTCCGACTCTTGGGGCTACTTTCCCTGAATGATCACACTGACATTTAAATAGCACAGTTGTCCCTGCTGTGCTCTTCTGCAGCCATTGCTTTCCTGCAGACTCACAAAATCTGGCCTGCGATGTGAAATATGTGGCAGGGAAAAGCATGTGACTCAAATCACACGAGCAGATTCAAAGCATTAATTCATTTTTTTTCTTTAGGTATGATCTTCAGGTCAAGTGTATGGCTGGGCTTCCCGGGCTTCATAGCTAACATTTCTGTGGTGAACGGGACTGACGTTTGGCCTTCCACTTTCTGTGTGGGGAGCGCGGTAGGTACCAAGATCATCCCCCCTTTCTTCTGCTCCCAATTAGGAGTCCTTCCACAGGGGGAATCTGAAAGGAAAACTGCTGTGTCCAAAAGGAAATGTGGCTGTGAGTCAGAGCCTGGGTATGATGGTTTCAGCCTCTGCCACACCCCTGCAAGTGCATTCATGCCTCCCTCTGTGAGCCTGGGTCAGGGCAGGCAGGGTGCTGATGGTGCTGTATGGTGCGTAGGGATGCAGGGCAGCTGGGTCAGACTGATCCCCTGAGTTCTGCAGTATTCACTCCTTGCAGGAGTGCCAGGGGAGTGGAGTACACCAAAGTTAGGGACATGGAACCAAAGCATATAAGCAACCCCAAAAGGGCTGTGAACCATTGTTTGGGTTTCTGCTGGCACAGCAACACGAATGCCCCAGTGGGTCCATTGCACTGGCAGCACGAGGTTGTCTGTACATCTTCTCTGCCAGAAACTGCAGCCTGTGTGGTGGCAGCAAGGACCTCCTGAAACCAGCAACTTGGGTAGCTCATATTAGCTTTTGTGGCATGAGACTGTGTGTTTTAGACCCAGAGGGACAACAGGAGAAATATACTCATAGCCACAAATCTGCTGGCAGAAGGTCTGTCCCTGCCATGTGGGATTTCAGCTCAGATTGCTGGTCTGTATCTCAATGACTGCATCTGGCCAAGTCTAATTAAGTATCTTCTGGATTAAAAAACAAGAATAAGAAAATGTAAATGAATTCCAAAAGTACACATAGAAACTTAGATCCAAATTTTATAATCAAAATACTGGGAAATATAATTTGAGCTTACTGTACAAGAATAAAGGTCATATATTTTTACCAAAACATTGAGAATGACAAGACAGATCACTTTACCCAGATGCAATAGGACTGTGGGATCTCCAATGAATTAATGCACGAGCAATAGCAGTATTGACCTTGCAATTCAAAGTTTACAATGTAGAAGGGGATAGGTTGCATGTCAAGAAAATTATTCAGCTCCAGTAGTTTTAAAATAAAGCAGTATGTGCCATACTGAACTCACTGTGCTTTATATGCCTATATAAAAGCAGCTTCAAACAGGATGGTTTTGTGCTATGGACACAAATATAAATTGTATATATCTATCAATTCTTAATTCTATCACACATCTTTAAGTTGTGCTTAAAGATTAGATGCAAATGCTGTTGTTTTTTCTTTGAGAAAGAATCAACAATCTCAATATCTTGCAGCAAGAATGTTCTGCTCAAAACCCGCTCCTCCTCGTGTTTCACTTTCTGGCCCATAACACATAAAAACGTATTTTTAAACATGACAGGGTACAGTGCGCAGACTGTTTGTTTTTCATTTGAATTTCAGGTTAGATGGTGAGCAGCCTAGCGGTCTACCTCAATTTTTATTTTCCCTTACTTGTGCTCCAGGAAAATGCTGTAATTTGAGTCATTTTAAATTTAGATTCAACTATATTGGAATGAAAAATAACCCTTCTTCCACTCATTTCCCCTAACGTATTCTCATGTGAGTTAATAAAATGTTTCCGATTCTATTTTATTTTTCTTTTAGTACTATTGTTTTATTTCTCTTAACCACAAGCCTATACAAACTCCAAATAGTGAAACTTTAAGACATCTCCCTTGAGTGGTTTGCAGAGGGGTACCCTTTCAGGCACTGCACCAAGATGTTTTGCTAAAAAGTAAGATATCATATGAAGCTTTAGGGTTTAAGTGCATCTGATTTATATTATTTTTGGAGACAGTTTTGTCTGTGTTGGATTTTCTGGAAAGATGCTGCAGTTTATTTTTGTATATGTGTGTTTATGGGTAGTAAATTGTGCATTTTTCAACTGCAGCAAATATGTAAATGTGATGATGAACTTACATGCTGAGTGCTATGGGTAAAGTGCATTAGAAGGAAGACTGGGATTTTATTTTCTGCCTCCTGTGCACTAGGAAAATATTATGATGTTTGAATTAAATACTGAATAATTCATGCCACAAATTACTAGAGGTAGGGTCTACACCCATGGTGAAAGAAAATATTTCCCAGCTTGATTTGTCTTTTGGAGGAAGGACTGATAGATCTCTATTCACCAACGTTTGGCTTAGTAACAAGTATGTTGATTTCCAGATGTAAAACGATGCTACTATGGAGCTGTGATAAAGGATATTCAGATAAGAACTGAAAGACAGCTTGGAGGAAAGATAGTATGAATATTAAAACACTCCCAGACTAGTACAAAGAGCCAGCTCCTATGGGGAAAAAATGTGGAATTTATATACAGTGGCAAAGAAAGGTCACTTTTCTTATATAAGCTCATGGGAAAAATGCATAGGGTCAGCTCAAGAATGCTGTGGAATATTTAGCTTGACTTGAACCTGTTTCCTTTGGATTTTTATTGAAGAAATCACTGAGGAAGTTCAGTAGGTGTATTCTTCCAGAGCATGAGTGATTTTCTCATTAATGAGTTTTTTTCTTGATAACCATCTTGTGCATGAAGAAAACACCCATCACATGCAGAACCCACAAATGCATAGGCACACTGTGGTTATGACTGACCTCAGTTATATTTCTATGCCTCAGCTACTGAGACACAACTGCAATTTTAACCTAAAATTAAAACATCCTTGCTATAAATTTCTTCGGGCTTCACTTACCATGTTCAGGTTAGGAAAAGAGTGGTAAATGACAGGTTTTCTAAATCAGAAAATGAGCTGCGAAAGCAAATGCTGTTCAATTTACCTACGACTTGACCATAGGCTACAACAATGCTGCTCCTGTGATTTTGAGTAAGATTTCATACTTCATAATCTCATCTGGAAAATACACACATTAAAAGAACAAATCACCAGGCCAAAGGTTTGAGTCCCTTCCCTGCCCCAGTGGTACTGGAGAAGCAGCTGTGACATTTGGCACTTCTTTCCCCTCTAGATGTGGATCCAGCTGTTATATAGTGCTGGCTTCTGGTGGTTGTTTTGCTATGCTGTTGATTCTTACTTGGTGGTGAGAAGATCAGCTGGACTGAGGTACCAGAGTTAAAGCTCTGAATTTGTTTTTTTCCCTCCAACACTCTATGTCTCTGTTTGCAGCTGCCTAAGAGTATAAGTGAGTCTTGTACAACCATCTGATGCTCATATAGTTACCAGGTAATGATAGGGATGTGTGGTGTTCTAAGTGCTTAAATTGCCAGGGCAATGCTCAGACACTGATTTATGTCCAACTTCAATTTAAGTGTAAGTGAATTCATTTAACCTTTGGAAAAATATGGAGCAAATTGTGGTCTATAAACTTTATGGCAATGAGATGACTATTTTTGTCCCTATCCTGCATCTGAAATTGATTCTTGCAGCAAAAAAATAGTGTTGTACTGAAAATGAAAATTTGGAGGGGGAAAGTGCTGAACTTCATACAGTTAATTTCATATAGTTAATTCTGTTTTTTTTCTTTTTCTCTGATATTTTATTTTATCAATTTCTCAGTGAGTGTGGTCATTATGGCCCTTCTGATCACACTTTTTAAATCCCTCATAAGAAAAATATGTAGTTATCATATATTTTTTTGCAATGCCTGTGACAGAAGAACCTAAACCCTTTGGAAAGTACCATGCTTTAATGCAAGACAGAAAAAAAAATGTTTCAAAGTTGGTTGGTAGAAGAGCAAAATGACTTTCAGTTGCTTCTGATAAAAGTGGAATTATGTGACTGTTCCCAGATGATACAGAGCAGTCAGACATTAAGGATGTGGTTCTTCTGCAGGTGTAACCAAAATGAGGCTTTTGGAGTGAACTTTACAAAATCAGGTTTATCCTCAACAGTCTAAAGTCCCATAGTTCTAGTCAAACAGCTGGGACCTGCCTCCTTCCCCCATCCCTGTTAACCAAAAAAATAATATGTATTTGGGCTTGATTCTGAGATCAGAGTAAACATCAAAAGACTTTCTACAAACACAGATCTGAATCTCCCTAAGACAGGAGCAGTATCCAGCTCTGAAAGTTAAACATTATTTTCTACAAATCACAAAAGGATGGTTTATTTGACTGTTCATCTCCATTCTTAAATTTTAATCTGCTAATTTGCTCTCTGCAGGAGAAATGAAAGATGGAGGGGTTTCTTCTCAATAATAAGGGTAGGGAAGAAATCTTGTCCCCTCCACCCTACAGGCTGGTGGGGACAGGACTTCCATGTGCAAGCCTGAATAACTGCTTTGGACATTCTTTTTCTGAAGGACTGCCCCTACCCACCTGCTTTCCTTAGTTTAATGTATTGCCAGCGTTGTTCTGCACAATTTCCTGTCTGTAAAGCTCTTTTTCAGTGAGGATCCTATTTTTACCTTGCAATGTGGGAAGTGTAAGGTTGGATATCTTTAATGGTGCCTGTCGTGTTTGGTGCTTGCAGTACAATTGTGCTGTACCACATGATGACGTGGGGCCTTGCAGTGATGCTCTGCGTGGAGGGGATTGCTCTGCTTTACTACCCCTCTCTCTCCAGGTAAGCAGGCTCTGGAAACAGACTGTGAAATCGGGGCACTCTCTGGTCATTTGAGTGTCTTTTGGTCAGTTTTAGAGACAGACGTTCAAAAGTTGAGCATTTTGATCTTTGCCAAGGATGTCCCACTGAGTCAGTGATTATGCTTAAAATACCGATCTGGGCTTCAGGGGCCCCTGAAGAAAGATGCCAGGCAGCAAAGGCACTTGGGCATGCTGTGATACAGCTTCTATGAGACACCCTTCTCCCACTCCTGGTTTTAGCTTTCCTTTCAATTTGAGAAAAATCCACAGACAGTGCATGTTTAAAATAAACTTTATGTCCCATGTGAACAGATGGTAAAGGTCCATGAATTAAAATTTTTGCATCTGTTTGTTTCATTCCTTTTTTATTTCTTCTTTTTAGGTTAAAGGTGACATAGATAGAATAGCCAGAAAAGTGAGTTGTGGGGAAAAAAAAAAAAAAGAAACATAATCTTTTAATGATTTCTTCTCAGCTGTGAAAATGGCTTGGAACATGCAATCCCACATTACGTCACAACCTATGCCCCACTCCTGCTAGTGCTTGTGGCCAACCCAATCCTGTTTAGAAGGACAGTATCAGCAGGTATGTTCCTAATGGCCAGCATCAATCAGTCTGTGTTATTTAGCAACATATTACTGTAGAAAGTCATGGCTTTGTACTCAGTGATGTGTGACAGCTCATGTTGAACCATAAAGATACAGCAAAGGGTGGGAAGCAGTTGCCTATGGAAATGAAGACACCATTTTGATGGGCAATTTGCCCTAGAGACACACTCTGGTGACACACAAGCTATTCTGTTATTAACCTCTAACTGCAGGTAAGCAAACATGTTTCCATGTTACTTGATTTAAAGCTTTTGAGGCAATGTACACTGGATGCTTAACTCTACTGTAGTTTTGGTACCAACCTCGACTTTGAAATGTAATTTATTCAGGTGAGATCTGAGAGTTGATTTAACTTCTTGGCAGCCCTAGAGCAAAAAATGTAATAAAATGTGATCAGAATTTTGTCACTTCTGAGGTTATGAAACAAATGGGAATTGTACACAACTCAGATGGGATCTTGATGTTCCAGTTCAATTTATTATCCAGTGCTTGGAAGAAGTGAGACTGAAAAAAAGCCACAGATTCAATGTTTTCTTTGCATGTAATATGATCATTGCTAGATGTTTGCAGTACCTGAATTCATCTACACATTGATTATATAAAAAAGCTGGAGAAAATCAAGTATTTTCAGTTCAATCTCTATCCCATTCATTCTGTCCCTCAGCCATACTCATTTTCAAAGCAGCAGTTGTTCTTTTAAGAAATTGTTCCCATAAAAAGTTGTTCTTTGTATATTTGTGTTTGCATTTGTATATTCCTTGTGATACCTGAACAGCATGTGGCATAATTTTTTTTGCTGACAATCCATCTTCGTGTTTTAGAGATGTAGCTAATGCTGTATCAATGACACAATGAAAAACAATGTGCAAAATAGGATAGAAGGTTCTATTTAAACATCACATAATAAGGATATGATTATATCACACATTATGGAAGGTACATGCTACCTTTTGTTATGAAATAGAATTATGTTGATCATACTATTTCATATTTTCAGTGGGATTGAGAGAAAAAAATAGTGGGATAGCTTTCATTTTAGGAATCCAGCTGTGTGTAATTATTTTCCTTTAGTATTAGGCTATATGTGAAATGCCTTGGAAATGGTCCTTCCAGCTTCTGAACAGCTGCTGGAGACAAATCCATCCATTCCTTTGTTCCCTCTTTCAGGCCTCTATCTTCTGGATTTTTGTGCCTAAACTAACAAGATGTGCATATATTAATGAACATAATTGTACACTTTTCAGTTGCCTCCTTACTGAAAGGGAGACAAGGAATTTACACAGAGAACGAAAGACGTCTGGGGACAGAGATCCAGATGCGCTTCTTCAAAATTATGCTGGTATTTGTTATTTGGTAAGAGGTGCATTATTTTGTTTTAAAGTGCCTTTTTCCCAGAGGGAGAGAGTCAGGGACAGGAGTAAAGACTGATGGGTTGCTTCATTTGTTTGTCTTTATGCTTGGAAGGGAAGGTATCTAAGGAAGAAGCAGTTCTAAACTAGTTCACAAAGGAGCTGAATCACCCACTGGCTGTGAGGAAATGATAAAATGTTTAACCAACAGAAAAGCAAAAGCAACAAGAAACAATAGCAAAAATTTCCCAAGAGGTTGGGCATCAACTGAAGCTGTCTGGTAGAGCAGGCTCCCAGCTCTGTGGGCTGACAGATGGGTTTCTGTAATCAACATTTCTCAGAGCCTCTTGTGGCACCAAACACATCACTGAGGACCTACAATAAAAATGCTTCCAAGTGTGGCTTCATGGCTCTGACCATGACCATACAATGCAGCCACCTCTGTGCTCTGCCATTTTCAAGTGCCTGAAAAACACATGGATATTGACTGGAAAATAAGGAAATGCCAGAAAAAAAACTCCATATATATTTTTTTAATATTTCGTCTTTCCCCATGAAAATAGTACTTTGGCATAGGACAAAAAAGAGACAGGGAGGAGAAGAATGGCACAAGAAGAAATGGTTCTGGAGTGGTGAAATGAGAAGGCCAAACTTAGCAGTCTCTATATCCCACTTAACTTCTTTATACACAGGTGTATTAATGCATGATACATTGCTTTAACAGCCTGAGCAGGGAGAAAGGCTGCCTCTTTTATCTTCTCTTGGCTGCTGTCTACTGGAGTGCTCTGAAAGGAAATTATTGTCTTTTTGGGGGGAATAACAGTCCTCTTGGCTTGGAGGTGAAGTTTCCAATGTGAAGGGTGGGGTTGCCAGCAGAGGAGGGAGTGAGAGACAGCAGCGAGGGATCCTGCAGCATGGTTTCCTGGAAATTGCTGAAATAATAAGGAGCAGAGATTCAGCCAAGCTCCCAGGGCTGTGGAAAGAAAGAGCCCAGAGGCACCACAGAAGTGCGTTGCAACCTAAGGGATGGTGGCCAGCTTGATTATCTGGGAAAAGTCATGAAAGGAAAGGACAATTTCCCATGGACATTGTGGGGACATTTGTTTATTTCCATTCTGTCTCATTCTGGGCTTTCCTAATAAAAAAATAAAATCACAGCTCTGGTTTAGGATTTTGCTCTAATAAAACATAAGCTCTAGAGAGTAAAAACTTTCTCAAAGGTTACTGGAGGGAAAGACTGAGGCAGTCTCATCTCAGAAGCTTGGAAGAAGATGGAAGGAAGATTTCCCTCCATCCCAGAAGTCAAATATGGAATGCTTTAGTCAAAGACAGCAGGATGGGGCAAAGTAGTATAGAAGAGATGCCTACAGTTTTGGGAGGGGAGAGCAGGAGGTTTTACATTGTGATAAAGATATAATTGTGCAGAAGACAAATATAAAACCCCTTAGAAAGTATGACATGAATGCTGATGCCACAGTACAACTATAAAGAAATGCTTCTCTCACTGTTTAGATGTCATAGGAACTTACAGACATTTGCTATAGTGTAGAACATACTCAGTTTCTTTCAATGAATGAGGCTTGATTATGCTCATCCTTATTTGGAAACAGATATTACCTTTATTAAAAAGAATTGTTAACATTTCCAAGGATTTAAAAGTCAACTTTTGTGTTGCTTTTTGGTGTTTTTAATGGACATTCTGGAAGTCTTTAATCTCACCCTGAAATTCTAACTCCAGCTGGAAATCCTGCAGCCGTTTACAACAACACATGCATGTATTTGAGTTCCTTGTCTGTGAGCATACCTCTTCTAAGGCACAAGAGAAAGAAGTCAGCGTGCATGAATATATCCATTATAAATCACATTTCCTTCTCATCTCAATTTTACTCTGCAATTTACTGTTCTGCAGCAAGTTAAAATTATCAGATTTTTTTTCTTATATTGATTGATATTGTCTAGCCCTGGGTGACTAGGTGTCCAGTCCTTGACTGTGATCTCATAGACCTACAGGTCCCTTCAGATTGAGATTTAACAAGAAATCCAACCATTTTGGACTTGATTATCCTAGAGTTCTTTTCTACCCTTAATGATGCTATGATTAAAAAAAATCTTACTGTCCTTAGAGTGATTTTAATTTCTGTATTTTGAAGGTAAAGCATATTTTACACTCACATCCATATGTAACTGTCCTTTTCTTCTTTGCTCCTGCCATAGCTGGTCATCCAATATCATCAACGAGACCCTTTTGTTCTATCTCGAAATGCAGCCAGATATCAATGACATGCCCCTGAAAAACATCAGAAGTGCTGCACTGATCACCTGGATTATAATGGTGGGTCAGTTGTGACATTACTTGGGCTTAGAAATCACTGTTGTAAGACTGGTGGAACAACACCTGTATAGTGTGGGGTTTATGATTTTGAGAGATATAAACACTCTGAAAATCAAGGAAGAAAAGCAGAAAGTAAGAGAAAGGAATGAGCAGTCAGTGGGAGGGCTTTTCACATGTAAACTTTGCCAAAAATATCCTAGAGGCCAACTTTTTCTCCCATTTACTGGAGTATGCATTCTCTCTGTGAGAGATCACTACCCATTTTAAGATCCACAACAGATAACTACAATGATTTCTTGCCTCACCTTGCTAAACTCTGCCATAATGCAAGCTGCAAAGTTTTAGTTCCTGAAGGTTTCCCAATTAAATGGGCATTTCATGGAAATTCTCTGTTTGCAACTAGGGTGGGGTTTTTTTATTATTATGAAGAATGATTGCATCTTATGTCATGACATTTGGATCATTATTTGGGAACAAATAGGAGAAAAATCTTTCATACAAGGTGCAAAAAATAGCTGTGAGATGCTGGTCTCTTCCTGTAGCCTCTTTTCTCCTATAAGAATATTTGACAAGGGATTTTTCAGAGGTGACAGTGCAGGTTCCTTTTCCTAGAGAATTTGTTCTGGAGTTGTTAAATGGGTGTAAGGCCTGAGCATGATTTGTGTAGTTAGGCATTTGAGCAGTTTGGTATTGAAGGATTAAGTGATGCAACTGATGTGATACAACCTCCTCCGCCTCCTCCTCTGACAAGGGGTGAACACATCCATGTGACAGGGACCTTGCTCTTGCTCACCTGGAGAGCAAGAGGTCAAGCCTGGGGACTGACCTCTGCTTTAAAATGGCTGTAAAAATAATTTCCTTCTTTTCCTATGAGAAAAATAGAAGCATCTAAAGCCATTAATTTGTTAAGCCTCTCATGGCACTGGGAACAGAGACAAATTTTTTGGCGATCACTTTTTTGGGATTTTCTTTTCAGTGCCTCTCCCCATTTTTCCATCCCACTTTGATGGACATTTTCACTGGCTCAAGAATCTAAAGCAATTCCAGACAGATCAATTCCTGCTATTTTTAAAAGCTTGACTGTCTATGCTAGTGTCTCCTCTCATATATTTGACTTGGCTTGTAATGAAAAATATATGTGCTTTTGTGAATAAAAAAGTCCAGAGCTTGTAGGGAAAGATAAAAACACACACAGGGATTGACTGGCTAAACTTCATGCTGGAAAATCATTTCATGCTTACTGCTTACTGTTATGGCCTCAGCATTTTAGAAAACAGGTCATGGTATTTTTCTTTTACTTGTTTGTGTCTGCAATGGCTAAATTTTTATTTGTGTGCAAATAGTGTATTTTAAAGTCAGCAATCATTCAGTGAAAGGGAAGTTTTTAATACATGCAAATAATTTTGCTAGAGTTGAGGATAACGTCTTCCTTGCTGGTGTAACTCCTGCTGCACTTCTCTTTCCTAGGGGGTTCTTAATCCCATGCAGGGCTTTCTCTTCACATTAGCTTTCTATGGCTGGACAGGATGGAGAGTGGACCTGAAATGGCGAAAAAGAGAAATACCCTGGGAATCTATGTCCTCATCAACTGTGGGGGAAAATACCTATCCCTCACCAGTGAACTACCAAAGCAACATCCACGATTCCAAGAAGATCTCGACAACTGACAGCCAGCAGACCGATGAGGCCATATGCATGTTGTCTGAAGGTAACACCAGCAGTGACGAAAGATTAACCAGAAGCTCTCCCATCTACCAGGGCTGGTAGTTTCTAAGTGCAGAGCTGGATCTAACTTTTCCTGGATCTAACTTTTCACATCGTCAATACTCACAGAACCACGTCAATATGTGAATCATTGTGTACGCTGGAATTAGGTTTGTGCTCAATGGCTTGATGTCATTTCCTGTAACTTGTGACACTGTGTGAGTGAGTGTGTGAGACAGAGAGATATGGTCTATGTCTTCATTTGCCTTCTAGGAGAGATGTAAACAGGTATAAAGGCTTGAACCTTTTTCAGCAGGAGTATATCTCTGCAATGATATTTGTTACTTATGATTGATTTTCATTCATATTCTTTTAATCTCTCTTGTAACCTCCTTATGGTAGAAGAGTCTTTTGTTTTAATAAATGGACTATTCATATGTTGGGTTTTTAAATGTGTTGCCTTGCTTGTCTTGCTCAGCATAAAATTCCTCACCCAGAATTACAGCTCTAGGATTTCTGAGGCACCATCATTTCCAGCCTTTGCAGTCTGGTAAAGCATTAGTGACAGCAGACTCTGACTTCAGCACAAATATTTCCTGTTTGTGTTGACTCTCACTGACATAGTCTTCTTTTAGATTGTGTCTGTGAATTTTTGGTGTGGTTTTATCTAGGGAACTGAAAAGCTTTACTTAAAAAAAATTGAGCCCAGCACAGGCTCCACAAACACTTCAGAACAAAGATTCCAGTGCATGCCAGGTTCAAGAAAAAATAAACCCTCAAACAATTTTTTAGTACGGATTCAGTCTGATCTTTATGTGTACTTACCTAACAGGACAAGGCTGCTGGGGCAGGTGCATTAAAAGACAAGGTTTGCATAAAACAATTCCATGCTCTGAGTGCTCATCATAAAACAGAACAAGTAGAATCAATAATCCCTTCTCTGAGGAGTACTCTGTTTTATACCTTCATGTGCTGAATGAAGACATTAAATCCATTTTCCTTATCTTCTCAGATACACCTCTTTTTGTGCAGTGCCCTCGGTACCTACATCCAAACAATTCCCCAGATTGGATGAAATTTAAGAATCAGTGATGACCATGTCTGCCCTAAGCTTTTGACTTCACATCAAAAATAGAAGTAATCTGATTTGTCTGGTTGTGCTGGAAGCAGTTTACAGCACAGTTTGACTGATGGCATGGTGGAAGCCCCTTGAGCCCAAGTAATTGCCCTCCTCTTCTTCAGCATGTGACCAGGCCTGGGCTTTAAATCCTGCTCACATCCACTTTGGCTGAACTTTCTTGGCTGTTTCCACCTTCTGTTTTCAACACAGCTCAGTTTCAGCTATTGTAAAAAAAACCAAAAAAACCAAAAAAAAACCCCATAAAAATAAAAGACTGAAACGTTAATGCAAAAATAAGATGAAGCTTAACTCCCTGGGTTACTCAGGGAAGTCTCGGGAAGGTTAGAAATTCAGGATCAGCAGAAACAATACTGAAAAATATTGATTGGCTAATTAAAATAAATCAGCTTTTTGAGCTAATTGTTTGACACAAAGGTGTTAAACAATGATTGGACAACTATTTAGGCAGATCATTACAGAGCTGTGCTTGGTTTGTAGCAAGTCTTTTACATTGTGTCCTTTGGAAACCTTTGTGGCTTTATGGCTTTTTATTGCTGCTCTCCTTGTCAGAACTACTGGCAGATCACCAGACCCTTTCTTTTAATCACAGTCATTTCTTACCTACCAAATTATGAAGAGACAGCACACTTATGAGCAGATTATACTGAGCCTTTTGAAACAGAGGATTTTTCAGTGCAATACTCATCACAACTGGGGTCAAAAGAGCAGGAAAAAGGTGGAGGTGGATTTGTTAGTAAACCTTTTCATATGCTGTGGTGTGAACCAAGCTGCAAAACCTTAAACCAAAATAAACAGTCTCTGGCTTCACTGGAATAATTATGTGGCAGGAAAGCACTTGGGAGGTGACAGGCTGTAGCAGGAGGCCCTGTGAGATGACTGAATGACTAATCCCTCCCTCCCTTCACTGCTCCAGGGCATTTGTGTGGGACAGGGACAGAGGGGATGCCCCAGTCCTGGCCCCCCAAAGCTGTGAGCAGCCCCTGAGCAGTGCCAGATGGCTGCTGGCACTGGAGTACTCCTGTTCTGGGACAGCCTCCTGCAAGGGCCAGGCTTTGCTCCTCTCCTTTTCTTGTTCTTTCAAGGTTGTTGTTGGGGTGAGTATGGTGTGTCTGTGTATCAGTTATCTATGGGATGTCATCAGGAAAAATTAGGACTTGTCTGAGAGCCTAAGAAAGAAAACTGACCTAATTTTGACGTATCTAGAAATTTATGTGGGGCATGCAGAGCACACTGACAGTGGGTTTTGACTTATAAAAGAACTGTGTGTGAGGAGTCTCCTTACCTGCTGTTCCTAGCCTCCAGTGGATGTAAGGAGGCATTCCTTCACAGCTTAAAATTGGATGATAATTGCTTCTACTCATGTGCAACCATGGCCACATTTGATTTCACCTTAGACAAACCTTGCTCTTGCTCCACTGTTCCACAAATCAGGGAAAGAATTGCCTTCTTCAAGGATTGCAGCAGATGCCCCTCCCTTCCCACCAGGAATATATTTTTGAGGTCCATCTCCTGATTGTCCCCACTCCATGTGCTTGCTGCATGCATGTGAGGGAGCAGCCACAGGCCACCAGAGCCAGCTTCGTGTTGAGGGAAACTGTGTCCTCCAAGGGTAAAGGGCAAACTACAGACCCCACATCCTGGACAGCACAGCTCTGACACCAACATGACCACTGCTTTCTTAAGTGTGCCACCCACTGCTGAGAGACCCTTGTGCTTATCAGCACACAGAAACACATCCTAGCTTTCATTCTGGTGATGATTTGTGTCTGCTTAGTTGTCACGAGGTGAGTGTGGGAAGTGCTTGTCTCTGGCCTGCATATTTGTTTTCTAAGATGAGTTTCAAACATGGCTTGGGTTAACAAGTGGCAGCTCTTGTCAGTACTGAAGTCCATTGGTGCAGTCAGTCTGGGGTCTTCATCTTGCACTTTGGGAGGGACTCACTTCCAGTCACCCAGCTCTTCCCTCCTTGAGCAGGAGGACAGCTGCTCCTCAGGAACAGCAAGGTGTGACTCAGAGGAGAAGCAAACAGAAGTAAAACTGGATCAGATACTGTCTAATAAAATATATGTAGCTAAAGTGTTGTTTCATGGGTACAGCAGTTGTCAACTATCGCTTCTCTTATTTTGGGTGTATTAGAGCACTAATAAAATACTAATTAAAGGCTTCCTGAATTTATCAAAGGGAAAAATGTTAATTAGAATAAAAAGGTAGTTGAATCCATGCACTGAAATATAATCAGTATAGTTGAATCACATAGGGAGGATATCTATACATAAAGGGTGGTATTGCCTCTATTAAACACTTTCCTGGCCTCCCAGTCAGCTTATCAAATCCAACCACACACAGCAAGTTCTCTCTGTATTCACCAGAACTTATTTTTAAGCACTCTGTATTTGAACTGCCAGCCTCATACATTTAATCACTATTTTATTTGGCCAGATGTTCAGGCTAATTGCAAAGCTGAAATATGAGCACTAATAAAATAATAAACAATGTGAATAGGCAGAGTTCTTGCATACCACAGTTCTGCATTTATGAGGTGCACCACATGTCTGAGTAACAAAATCCTAACTACATCTCTCACTAAGCCCTTCTTGTAGACCAAATACATGGAGCTAAAAAGTGAAATGTTAAATGTGATTCCCCCATCCCCTGGATAACCATACTTGACTGATACTTTCAGTGTTTCCCTCTGTGTATCCATGATAATAAGTTATCTGATCTGCAAAAATTGTTTAAATTTTTATGGAATCTCAAGTTTACAGTAATCCCAGAGGAAGATCACTAGACCACACGGTAGTTGACATAAGACAGGTCAGATGATGCCTGGTTATTAATTTTTTAAGGAACAGACGTGCACGTGTGTGGACATTGAAACTGGCAGCTGAAGAAGATGCAATCTTACTGAAAGGAAAGTAGGGAACAGAGTCCAGTCCAGGAATGCAGGCATGAATCTGTTTTCCTGGTTAATATTCCCTAGTTAATAGGATGTGCTGTGAGCTGTATGGAAAGCTGGTTCTCTTACTGCACCGTTCTAAGCAAACTCTTCATCATTCAGGGCACTAAAGTCACATGGGCTTTTGTAGGTAAAGTTTTCAAAAGGCTGAGAAAATTCAAGCATTCAGCTAAAGGGAGACCATTCAGTGATGAAAGTGATGGGAAGACTTTTTGCTGCTCCAGCATCTCTTAGTTGCTGGGTTTCATCACATTTTGGGGCAGCAAGAAGCTTTTGAAGCTTTCAGGCTTCTCCACATGGGACATTTGAGTCCTTGCAAAGCCAGTGCCTGGAGATGAGAAGGCTGGCAAGGTGGTGGCCACTATTGCCCTGGGCTCTATCCTGTGGCACGTGGCATTACCAAGGGCACCGTGGGTTTCTTTGTGCCCTGGTGTCACATTGGGATGAAATTCAGGCAGATTCTGCCCTCAGTTTTATGGGTAAGAAATAGGGCCTTAAGGGGGTGAGATGAGCTGTGAGGGATTTGGATATGTTCCTTCTTCTGGAGAGTGGGACAATGACAAGTCTGTCAATAAAGACAACCTTTGTTGATGAAGCCTTGTCCTGTCCTAGTTTTTCACCAGCTTTTCCATAGCTGAGAGGAACTCAGAGGGTAAATGGAGGCGTTGGATCTTTGCCCTCCAGTTGGCCCCACAGAGGTACCCACCCACTTGTGCATCTGTGAGCCTCCTGGAAAGCCTTGAGAATGTGGAGAACTGAACACACCGTGGGTGTTGCTGTGCTTACTGAAAAAGGCACGTTTTAAAGACATGGGTGTAAAACAACGCAGTGGGGTTGGTTTTGTGCAGTGTGAGGAGCCAGCTGTGTTGGGTGGGGTGTCCTGGCAGCATCCTCTCCCCTCAGAGGGCACCAAGACTCAGGACAGCATGAGAACACTGGCGGCCATTCATTGCAGCTGTAGCCACATGATAGCATCTGCTCCTGGTTTGCTGCTACAGCAGATCTTGAGTGAATTTCCTGGAGGAAAAGAGAAAAAAAAGGCAACAACGCAAGTCCCTCCCTAGGCAAAAGAACTCAACCGAGCACCACATTTTATGTGGCAATGAAACGTCCTTCCACCCTGCCTCTGGTCATGTGGCAGCATGTGACAGGGAGCACAGCATTCTTCTCACCAGTCCTTTCCTCAAGGCACCAGGCTTGACTTGCCAAGGATCAGAAGCATTCCCCCAGCCACACTAAGTGCTCTGGGTAACAGCTCAGCTCTGCTAATGCCCCATGTCAGGCAGTCAGCCATCCCCTAGGAATGCAATTGCGCCCAGAACAATACAGGGGAGGCTAGATAAGGCAGCTTTTTCCTTAGTTCCCAGGGGGTATTTTATAGTCTGAAAGCTGGTATACCCAGATTCCTTCATTTTAATATCTGAATTTAAAATGAAAAAAAAAATAATGTCTACCTTAGCAAAATACATTTTGCCAGAGACAAGAGACTTTTTAATAAATATCTTCAAGTGTAATAGAGGCCTTTCACCCTTGTTTGCTGGGCTCTGTCACTAGTGAGTTCCATGACTTCAGTGGAAATGAGGCCAGTGCTGAGCAACTGGAAACCTGTGAAAGGCATGAATGGGTTAGCTGAAGGCACCGAGGCAGCCACAAGGCTCCACAAGGACAATTGCTCCTCTCTTCCAGATGTCTTTATCATCTCACAGGGAATGGGGCAGGGAGAGCTAGCTGTTGCTCGTGCCTGAGCTTCTGACCCCCACTGTGCTCACAGAATTCATTCTTCACTGGGCCAAAAGAAGGGAGAAATGCAAGCAATATGGCCCTGGTGGCAGGATACCCCTCGCTCCAGTTTGGCAGTATTTTTACAGGGGAAGCCCAGGGAACTGTGAAAGATGATCTGGGTGCTGCCTGCCCCTGGCATCAGCTCCTGTCAGCAGAGCTGCCTGAGCACCAGCCTGTTAGCTTTGGGTCTGTAAAACCTTAAAAAAAGGTGTTTGTTTGTTTGTTTTTTCATGGCAACATCCTCAAATATTAGCTTTATTGGTACATTACTGGGAGACAAAAATGGTATGTACTGTCTGCATTTATTTTGTGAAGATGTCATACTGTAGATGGTCACTTAATGATTCACTTTTCCAGATGACATTCTAATCATATCTGTGAAATTGTGGGGTCAAGGCCTCTTGCCTTGCTTCTGCAGACACTTGTGGAAGGAACTGATTAATATTCAGGTACAACTACACAAAAACTCAGATGTCAGAGCACACACACACCACAACACAAACATATAAGTACTCCCCAGGTTTTAAGTTCATAGAAACATAGTTTCTGCTGATGGATAAACAATAAATTAATTGGTTTTGTTTCAGAAATTTTTTGTTTTTCTTCTCCAAATGTTATTGTATTTTATTAAAAAACAAGCACCTCAGAAGATACTACCCGAAGTGATGAACAAATACTCAGTTTAAGAAAACTTAAATTTTCATAAAAATAAAGTTTTGACATTCAGTTCACTGCTCACAAATATCCTTCAAGCACCATCAAAAATTCCAGCAACATTTTCTCATAAAATTGCCAGTGCTTTGCCTTCTCTAATTTTTTTTCAGGGCTATTTTCCAATGACAGTTAGGGTGTTTAGTTGGTTTTGTTTTATTTCAACCAACTAAAGCAATGATTTACTACATGGGCCTCCAAGAGACCAATATATAATATTCGTTTGAGACAGTCAAATCCAAACATGAAACAAGTCCAAATGGACCTTCCATTTCAGAAAAAAATCCAGATACACAGCACTTGCTGGATGATAGTATTTTCCCCAGCCCAAAGCATGCAGGGTATAGCATGGAGAAAGAAAATATTAATGAATTAGGCCAAAACAGTACAGGAGAAAGCAAGATGGTATTCATTCTCTCAAATAAATTTAATTTTGGGAGCTGATCAGCTTATCATTCCACCAAAGGAGGAATGAGCACCAACCCTTTTGTGGTTCAGACGTGGGAAGGAGTAGTTCAAGTGGCAATATGTAATAAAATTAAATTTCTTCTTTTCTGCTAGAAATGCTGGTGTTCAGTTCCTACTGGAATAGACTTGGCTCAAGAAATAGATCAGGCTGTTGATGGTTGTTTTTAAAGTAAAAGGTTTGTAAGGTTTGGTGCTAAAAGCTGTGAGACAACTTCTTAGCTTAGAGCTGTGCATAGACTACTCCCTCTCTCCGCACCTGCCTGCTTCTCTGTCACTGCAAACCAAAAACCAGGCAGAAATGTGCTATTTTGTACAGACAGGAATGTTGGGGTTTTTTATTGGTAAGGGGTCTCCAGTGATGTATGCAGTTAATCTATTGCTCCCCCAGTCTCCAGGGGGCTGGTGGAACTTCACAGTGATGAGAAGTGCTGGTTTTTCCCATACCAACACCTTCAGTTTCCAAATTTGCATCTGGAGAAATACACCCCAATTTAATAATCTTTTGCAGACTCCGGTACAGAATCCAGAGCACTTCTTAAAAATTATTTTGTACCAACACATTTTTTACCACTCTATATAGGAGATCTAGGATTTTATCTTAAAAACTCATGTTGCTCGTACGTGAATAGATTTTTATCTTCATCAATGTCTCTGTACTGAAGCAGACATAAGTCAGGATGCCACTCTAAATGTTGGTGGATTAGAAAGGTTACATTTTTAAAAATTGCTTTGATATGTATTCTTTGATCAAGTCATGAGACCTGGACCTTTAATGGGGATATTAAAAAAAAAACAAAGGATGTCTGTGTGAACTGACTGAAGCACAGGCTCTCTGCCTTTGTCATCCTCTGTGGAGGAAGGTGAGTGGTGAATGATTAGACACGGTCATTTCATTGCACACAAATTTCTCATGATTCTCCCCAAACCAGCCTCTGGGAAAGAAGCTGACAATCAGCTACTGTCCAGGGCTTCAAGGAAGGAAACACAACGCTGAGGACTTTTCCCATTAGATCTCTATCTTGGCAGTTTAGGTTGTCTGTCATGTGAAAAGGGGAGGTTTTCAGAAACCCTTAATGTTTGATTATTCTGTCAACGCCCTTGAAGGACTCACATTAACAGGTTACAAAATAATTCTCTTTATTAATGAAGCTGTGACAGGTCAGGGTTCAAGGATTGCTGGGGATAGTGTCTGAGTGAAAAAACATATTCAAACCAATATATAATTCAAAGCAACATAGTGACAAGCTCCAATCCTAACAAAACCTAACTCAAGAAAATCATTCCATGCACATGGAATACAGATCTTGCCCAACAGGCATCCCCTGTGGGGGAGAAGACAGGTTCACCCTGTCAACTGACCCCAGAAGTTACTCTGGAGACTCCCTGACTTCTTCCCACTCTTAAGTTACTTTTATACTATTTCTCTGTATTTAGGTGGAGATGGATTGACTTAAGCCACACACCTTACTCACTGAGGGGTGGTGGTACCTTGGGGGTGGATGTCAGCAGAGTACCTGAGATAACCTCGGGATGGGGACGTGTCAGTCCAAGGAGAGGGATTTTGCCATGGTTGTTAATTCAAGGGCTTCCTTTATCTCCCTTGTTTTTCAGGTGCTATGCAGCTTTTCAGCTAGGAAGCACCACCGAGTTCCCTTCTCTGCAAACGTTTGGACAAATCCTGGCTGTGGTCTCTACTCTGCTCCATCCTCCGTTTAGTCCCCCTCAGATTGTGTTGTGTGTGAGAGGTCAGATATGCTCTCCATGCTCATTCCAGGGAGCAGCAGCTGTATTTTCCCTGTACTTTCTGCACTGTTACCTTTTTACACTCAGTCATCTTCCCACAGTGCCCTCTCTGACAGTACTCTCTGCAGGCACTCAACAACTTTTTTCAGTCCAGCTGGCAGGACACCATGACTGTAAGGATTGCAGGATGTCTCAAATGCCCTCCTAAGGGTCTGACATTTCTGTCTTTCCCTTCAAGAAAATATTCAGAATTTTTCAGGAACTGCAACACAATGTGTAGGGATGTGATGCTCACTTGACACCATGGATTCTCAGAAGCCTACGGAGGTAATTCTCAAATTAAAGCAAAAATGGCAGTGCTTTGCAGCCAAATCAATTTTTGTCTGTTGTGCATTTGACTGTGATGAATTACTCTAGTGAAGGACAAGGATGTCAACTTTGTCCCAGTATTTAATGGGAAGGATAGCAAAGTGATGAGCAGAATCTTTTTTTGATCTCTTGTATTGAAATAATGACTAATGAATTACATGGTGAAGTCAAGGCTTCTTCTTTGAAGGTAAAAGATGTTAGACCTTGCAGCCATGAAAGAGGATATAGCTGCTTTCCTGCAGCTATTAGGTTTTGTATTCTTTTGGTTTTTTGAATATATTCAAAAGGAAGTGGGAAAAAACCTATCTCTAAGGAAACAAAGATCTTCCTTCCTATTGGGAAAGGAGTCAGCAATGATGATAAATTCCTTGCCAAGTGAGTAATTTCTTCTTTTAAAAGACTTCAAAGCTTTAAAAATTATTTTTTATACCACAGAACTTCAATATGAAATTGCATGTGCTCTTAATGGTCAGTGCTGATCTCACCCTTGGCCGGAAATTATACTCAGAATGATGGCAGGGGAAGGAGCTGTTTTGAGTGAGATGCTGCAATATTTTATCTTCCCAGAATAACTCTAAAAGTACCCTTAATTGTACTGCACATTGACAGAAGTGAGAAGCAAGTGTTTAGGACTGCTCAATGTTTCCAGCGTTAGTTGTCACATAATTTTCAGGCTAAGTAAATATATATATAGGATAAATGCAGGAAAACTAAACTACAATTTTAACTTGACAGTCATACATTGTCTGAAAACATGCTTGAAAAAATAACATGACTAAAAATAGACCGTGACATAGCATTTATTTAAGAAAGAGGTAAAGTGAGAACTTTTATATAGCACTACCCCTGAAGCTCCAGCCCCACTGTAGCTGTCTCCTTACCTCTCATATTTTTTATTTTGAGACGCTGTTATGAAGATATTAATGCTGAGCAAATGTCAGAACATGAGCTGACACAAGTGTCATGAAAGTGCATTGCATTCTCTTTTTTTGAATGTATGTTGTGTTGAGGTGCTCATCACCAGCACACCGGCTTTTGTAGCCCCTCTGTTTTTCCAAATGTTATATATTAATCCTAACTTAATGCTCTGGGTCCTTAAACACCTCAGAACTAGATGATGTGACACACAGGACTGTTTTTGTTCTGAGCACTAATTCCTTTTGAAGGCTTTGGACAATCAGCCTTAGCTCAGGTCAATGGTTCAGCCTCTTACATGGTCACAAAGCAAGAACCCCATGTTGTGTTGAATCCCCCCAAGTACCATGGAAACCATTTTGTGGAATAAAACCCAACCAAAATCTACACAACATTCAGCCTGTTAATGCTAAGCAATCCCCTCCCCTTGCATCCTTTCAGGCCAGTGCCTTAAGCCCTAAGCAGAGAAAGGAGCCCATGGGAGCTCCTGACACAGGGGATGACTGTGACAACTTCAGAATATTGCACTCATGTGAAATTCTTCAAAAACTTCCAACTGCTTAAGCAAGGTTGAATTTTAGTCTGGCTAGCTTAAAGAAAAATTAACAATTTACCTTGATCAGAACCAGAGTCCAATTTATTTTATATGGAGAAATGTCCTTTTCAGGAAACTTATTTGAAGGAAACTTTAAAAAGTACTTCAACCCAATCTTACTCAAATTGGTTCCTTAACAGCTGTATAAATTTTCAATAAATACAGAATGGGAGGAAATAAAATCAAACAGTAAACATGTGATGTGAACATCCATAAAGGTGACCTGATTCAGAGGGAAAAAGTACTCAACAGGAGAAGTCTGCCAAAATTCTGGGAGAGAAATTGCCGGCCAGCCTGGGAGATGTGAGCCTGGGGACCAGAAGCATCCTTGAGAAGCTCAGCCAGCATCTCTGAAATGAAGCTGGGTACCAGAGACATCCTGAGACACCCTCAGAAAGTGCAAGTCCAAGGAACTGTAATAGTAACATAATCTGAAAAGTTGAAAAATAGTCTGGAAAAAGGGGATAACATCCTGAGAAAGAATGTATTGGTAACTTCCACTGACTGTNTATATATATATATATATACACACTTAAGTGCTACTACTATTGGGTGCTGCTATATTTGATTGTTGCTATAAATTTATTGCTGCTGTATCACTGATTGTTGCTATACCAATGCTGCAGATACTATTTTGTAATAGCTATATATATATACACATATATATATATNACCATGGATTCTCAGAAGCCTACGGAGGTAATTCTCAAATTAAAGCAAAAATGGCAGTGCTTTGCAGCCAAATCAATTTTTGTCTGTTGTGCATTTGACTGTGATGAATTACTCTAGTGAAGGACAAGGATGTCAACTTTGTCCCAGTATTTAATGGGAAGGATAGCAAAGTGATGAGCAGAATCTTTTTTTGATCTCTTGTATTGAAATAATGACTAATGAATTACATGGTGAAGTCAAGGCTTCTTCTTTGAAGGTAAAAGATGTTAGACCTTGCAGCCATGAAAGAGGATATAGCTGCTTTCCTGCAGCTATTAGGTTTTGTATTCTTTTGGTTTTTTGAATATATTCAAAAGGAAGTGGGAAAAAACCTATCTCTAAGGAAACAAAGATCTTCCTTCCTATTGGGAAAGGAGTCAGCAATGATGATAAATTCCTTGCCAAGTGAGTAATTTCTTCTTTTAAAAGACTTCAAAGCTTTAAAAATTATTTTTTATACCACAGAACTTCAATATGAAATTGCATGTGCTCTTAATGGTCAGTGCTGATCTCACCCTTGGCCGGAAATTATACTCAGAATGATGGCAGGGGAAGGAGCTGTTTTGAGTGAGATGCTGCAATATTTTATCTTCCCAGAATAACTCTAAAAGTACCCTTAATTGTACTGCACATTGACAGAAGTGAGAAGCAAGTGTTTAGGACTGCTCAATGTTTCCAGCGTTAGTTGTCACATAATTTTCAGGCTAAGTAAATATATATATAGGATAAATGCAGGAAAACTAAACTACAATTTTAACTTGACAGTCATACATTGTCTGAAAACATGCTTGAAAAAATAACATGACTAAAAATAGACCGTGACATAGCATTTATTTAAGAAAGAGGTAAAGTGAGAACTTTTATATAGCACTACCCCTGAAGCTCCAGCCCCACTGTAGCTGTCTCCTTACCTCTCATATTTTTTATTTTGAGACGCTGTTATGAAGATATTAATGCTGAGCAAATGTCAGAACATGAGCTGACACAAGTGTCATGAAAGTGCATTGCATTCTCTTTTTTTGAATGTATGTTGTGTTGAGGTGCTCATCACCAGCACACCGGCTTTTGTAGCCCCTCTGTTTTTCCAAATGTTATATATTAATCCTAACTTAATGCTCTGGGTCCTTAAACACCTCAGAACTAGATGATGTGACACACAGGACTGTTTTTGTTCTGAGCACTAATTCCTTTTGAAGGCTTTGGACAATCAGCCTTAGCTCAGGTCAATGGTTCAGCCTCTTACATGGTCACAAAGCAAGAACCCCATGTTGTGTTGAATTCCCCCAAGTACCATGGAAACCATTTTGTGGAATAAAACCCAACCAAAATCTACACAACATTCAGCCTGTTAATGCTAAGCAATCCCCTCCCCTTGCATCCTTTCAGACCAGTGCCTTAAGCCCTAAGCAGAGAAAGGAGCCCATGGGAGCTCCTGACACAGGGGATGACTGTGACAACTTCAGAATATTGCACTCATGTGAAATTCTTCAAAAACTTCCAACTGCTTAAGCAAGGTTGAATTTTAGTCTGGCTAGCTTAAAGAAAAATTAACAATTTACCTTGATCAGAACCAGAGTCCAATTTATTTTATATGGAGAAATGTCCTTTTCAGGAAACTTATTTGAAGGAAACTTTAAAAAGTACTTCAACCCAATCTTACTCAAATTGGTTCCTTAACAGCTGTATAAATTTTCAATAAATACAGAATGGGAGGAAATAAAATCAAACAGTAAACATGTGATGTGAACATCCATAAAGGTGACCTGATTCAGAGGGAAAAAGTACTCAACAGGAGAAGTCTGCCAAAATTCTGGGAGAGAAATTGCCGGCCAGCCTGGGAGATGTGAGCCTGGGGACCAGAAGCATCCTCGAGAAGCTCAGCCAGCATCTCTGAAATGAAGCTGGGTACCAGAGACATCCTGAGACACCCTCAGAAAGTGCAAGTCCAAGGAACTGTAATAGTAACATAATCTGAAAAGTTGAAAAATAGTCTGGAAAAAGGGGATAACATCCTGAGAAAGAATGTATTGGTAACTTCCACTGACTGTTTCAACTGCAAGAGCAGGACAAGTTCCAAAACAGAACTGAAATCATAATCTGTTGGGTGTCCCAGGTGAAAAACAAAAATTAACTGCATTCACTGGCTGCTAAAAATCCTGTATCCTCTTATGTTTCTATGATAGAGATGATTTTCTATCCTAATCAGCTTCTCTTTCTCTTCCTGCACTGCACATCCTCGTCCCTTTCCTACAGAGGTCTGCAAGACCTTGGAGCACTGTTGGGGAAGCCTTGCTGACTCCAAACGCTGTGACATGGGTTGTATCTGAAGGGAGATCCTACCTGCTGTTCTACTGCTCCCTCACTCAGCCCAAGTCTGGGGCTGGCCTGTTTTATCCTCCCACCTCTGGGACACCTGGGCCCCTTCTGAGATCTACAGCTTGGTGTCTAATCTATACATGTAATTAACCTATCCTAAGTATATCTGCTGTTGTATTGCTGCCAAGTTTGCTTCAGTAGTAACAACTTAGTTGTAACCTGTAATTTATATATATATATATATATACACACTTAAGTGCTACTACTATTGGGTGCTGCTATATTTGATTGTTGCTATAAATTTATTGCTGCTGTATCACTGATTGTTGCTATACCAATGCTGCAGATACTATTTTGTAATAGCTATATATATATACACATATATATATATTTGCTTTCTTTATTATAGGTGTATTTGCTAATGGTGAGTTGTGGTATTTGTGGTAATCTGTAATAAAGTAAAGAAAAGTAGAGGCTAAAGCGTCCATGCCCTGTGCATTACAAAATCCTATGAACCCCTGCTCAAAGTCTTTAAACATCCACAGGCCAGTGACACCACATCACAACTTAAGCTGTGACACCACAATGTGACACCACATCACAATTTTAGTCACTCAACCCCAGCTCTTACGCGCAGGATGCAAAACAGCCAGAAAAGAATAAGGAACAACACGCACAGAATTCTCTAATATCAAAATATAGCAATTTATTCAAGACACTGAATATGATCTGTTGATTCTCTCCTTAAAACAAATGAGCTACAATACACAAGGTGAATTTGAAGAAAGTGTGGGTGGGGGAGAAACAAAATAAGGGTTGATGTTGTTTCAACAGAACCTGGGAAATGCTTAAATGAGAACCAAGTCTGGCTGCAAGTCTGACACAGACAATAAAAACTGCAGAAGCCAGAATTCAGAATTTCAGTGAGTGGCTGAAAGAACATTTCTGCAATTGACAAAGAACCACATCTTTTAAAAAGGCAGTAAGAGGAAAAAAAAAAAAGGAGGAAAAATTAAAAAGGGAAAAAGAAAAAGAAACCCAAAAACAAAGCAGACCCTTACATTTGACAAAGTGCACTTCACTTGGCTCTAAAATTAGCTATTTTTTTCTTTTTTTTTTTTTAAACAAATTAAAAGGAGATTTCTAAGATGTAGCATGGGGTTAATGTGTGTATAACCCTGTAAGTCAGGCCCTTTATTGCCCCATAAGGGACCCAGTGTTTTCTACATAAAAGATTCAGTATCCTTCTAACCCACAGAATATAGTGGTTTTTCAGAAACTGGGTTTTTTTCACTCCCAGGCCAGTTCCAGACAGCCAGCAATAATAAAAATCCAGCAAGTCTCTGGATGGTTTCACAATCCTGTTTGGTCACTTAGGTTTTTCCATTTCTCTTCTGTTACAAAGAACTATAAACAAAATTCTAGGAAGAAATCTTACTAAGTCCCCTGGGCTGTTGCTTTGTGCAGTTCTGTTGCAGGAGAGTCACGGAGAGGCTCTGCCAGCTTGGGAATGCGCCGCTGCTGGAGGGGAGGGAGAGCTCCCAGGAGCACAGTGCTGCAGGTCTAGGCTGAGACATCCACCTTGAACTACAGCCTGGAAAAGGCTCTCTCCCCACACTGTTTGTGTCCTGAAGAAACCACGTCCTTAGGTTAAGATTAACCTTTGCAACTACACCTCCTGCCTTCCTTAACAGCTCTCATTTCAGTTGAAAACTATCTACTACAGCATCTTTCCAGTCTTTAGGATTTTGTGGAAGGTAAGAAAAGTGAATTTTTTTAGCTCCTCACATACAATGCTTTTAACTCTGATGGTCCATATAGAAAACATTCTGGAGCAGCAGCCTCTCTCACAGATGAGCTTTGCAAACCAATTGATACTCAAATTTTGTTTCTCTTGGCTTCTTACCTCCATGTAGGCAAGCAAAGTGGTGTTCTGACAAATTAAAAAAAATGGCAAAAAAGGAACAGGTGTCATGGACACTGCCCTGTTATCTACAGTAGCTATCCTGGGAACAACTATGAAACATGGGCTGTGGAGCCAGCCAGTCATGGAACATTGAGCAAATTAATCTCTTCAAATCCTGAGGCCTGGCCTATTCAGGTGTCACTCAAGAGACAGAGGCAAGGCCAGAGCCCCATGAGTGTTGCCCTCCCACAGACCGGCAACTTCTGCTTGTTATTCTCAGAAATGCCACCAAAAAGCAGTGTAGGAATTTAACCATTTACATGCAATGACTGCAATCAAATAATTGTCTAAACAACACTTCATAAAACCACATTATGCCTTTGTATTCAAGTTCAAGACTCTTTGAGCAAGTCCTCTTTTTTTAAAAGAAGTAGTGACTTCAAATTAGCAGGTACATGTGGTTATTAGAAAAGAGTGCAAAACTGCAACATGGTGATATACAGCCATGCTCTTGGTGCAAAAAAACTAAAACCTCCACATAAAAGCATTTAACACCAAAAATAATTCTTGATACTGCCTGGCATCCAATGATTTGAGATAAATTACAAACACTAGTAACCAAACTTCCACATAACTGTTTTCACCTCAGGACTAAATACTTCTAGCAGTTACTTCTTTCCATTCTTTTCAGCAGTTACTTCTTTCCATTCTTTTCTCCTTTCCATTCTTTTCTCCTTTCTTCCATCTTGAAGAAATGCAGCTGAAGCTGGCCAGCTGAAGCTGGCAGTGTCTAGTTGCACTAGAAGGACTAACATCCTCTACAGATGCAAGCATACAGAGAAGAAAACTCCAGAGAAAAGATGGCGTTCAGATTCCACAATGATGCCCTTGAGCTCAGCAGGTCTCACATCACCAGTTCAGCCCAAGGGCTCTGGATTTGCTCAGATCAAATCACACCTTCAGCAGCTGTAGTCAAACCAAGGGGAAGATGCCGTGTTACAGGGACTTTGGGCAGGAAGGTTCTACATTTGTTAAGAGGTTTGTAGCCTGTTTACTCTCTCCTACAGATCCTAGCCTAGGCTGTAGAGAAGACACATGCATGACTCAGCCAGTTCTGAGGATCTGTCTAAGTCATGCCTGACACCACCCCAAGGCTGCCTTCTAGTTTACAGCACTTTCAGTAAACTCTGCCTATGTGCCCTTCTTTGCATTTGTCATTTCCTCAATTAGAGTAACAGAGTCTTCAGCTGGCATCTGTGCAGGTGTCACGGCTGCAGGAAGGAAATCTTGTCCAAAGTGTATGGGTGGTGCTTTGGAACTCTCCATTGTTGTTCTGATCAGTTCACCCCCACAACTTTACGGTGGATAGAACTTACATATGATGTCATAACCTAATGAATTCACTGTCTTCTGAGCACCACACTGAGGACATCCTCGAGGCTAAACCTGTCTGAGCAGACAGTGAGCCTCCAAGTGCAGACCCAGAGCTTTCCCTGCAGGATGCAGCACACAGGTGGGGACAGCAGCACCACTGCAATGGCAGAGCCTTCTTCTTGGTGTGTGTGGTCCATGGATGGACAGGAGCTTGGTGAGAGTCCATTCTTCAACAGTGACAGATGCAGTCAATATATTTCAGTTCACCTGGTCTCATTAAGTCAGTGGTAAAACCTCACCAACTGACTGGAATAATGAACAGTGAAAGACAGCACTGCTCAGCAAGGCCACAGGCAGCCAAACCCATATTCTGTCAAAATCTGAACTATCTCTAGAGGAAAGAAGATACATAAGCATTTTCTCCTGGTTATTGAAAACAAACAAAATATAGACTAGAGAAAATGAATGCTATATTTATAGTCTCAGGCTTCTGAATCTCTTTGAATAAGTTTACATCACCAAACAGCCATAAAACATGGAATGAGACTATGTAAATGGCTGGCTGCTGGAAAAGGACTTTAGTAAAGGACTGGTATTTCTTGTATCAAACACCATTTTTTCTTACAGCACTTTCTGAGAGAGGAGAGAAAAAGGATACTGCGCCTTTCATGTTCCCTGGACTCTGTCACTCTTTTTGCTTGAATTACACAACTGGTCTACATTTTGTGGCCATTTTAGGCTTTTAAAACTGTTTAACATAAAAAATATTTTTTTCCAAAAATACACTGGGTTCTTTCTGTTAAAAGTAATCTTTCTCCTGTAAAAATCTTCCCCAGCACTGCATTCTTATATAAAGCACTTATTACACAATTTGCTGAAAGTGCCCTTGAGACGCTAAGATCTGAAGCATGGAGGATTTTTTTTTCTTTTAAATGGAGAGAAAGAAAGGAAAAGGAAGTTATAGAAGAGAGGAGAAGCAGTCTGTCAAAAATTTTCATTGTCATGTCCACCTGGCTGCATCTACTATGGGCATACAGGGAAAAGAAAAAAAAAAAGGGGGGACAAAAAGAAAGGAGAAAAAAAAGGAAGGAAAAGTTGGGAGTGGAAGGGAGAAATAAAAGGAAAACAAAAGTTTCATCCTAAGCCTGGGATCCTCCAGGCTGTAATATTCCAGCTGATAGAAAAACCACTGAACAAAACAAGTAGTCTAGAAAATAGAAAGTGTTGTGATTACAAAGTTGAGCATTTCATCAGTACAAACTGGTCTTTGAACGTCCTTTGGGAGAGCAACTGTAGTGTCCAAATTGGAAGGAAAAAATACAACACCGCATGGAGGAGGATTTTTTTCCCTTTTGGTTTATCACAGCATTTTTCTTTTTTTTTTTTCTTTTCTTTTTTTTTTCCTTTTTATTAATTTTTTTGGCACAGCTTTTTTTTTTCCCCAGCCATCAGAGCAAGTTCTCAGATGCAAACCAAACAGTGCAATGCCTAGCTGGTGGCTTCATGCTTCCAAGGTTGAATGTTCCAGGTGGAAACCATTCCCTCCCCCTCTGAAGTGACTGCCTTTTTACTCCTTGATGAAGGTTACGGACAAAATACAAGTCACCTGTGGCCAGGGAGAGTCAGTTTCACGGTACACTCTAACTTTGTTCAAGTTTGTACAGTTCTGGAGCTGTTAAGAATAGTTTTGAAGAGTGCTTCTCCCCACACATTCACTGCTGGTCCATTTGAAATTTCTTCTAAAACATTTCACTTTTACTTCCGCAGATCTAGAACACAAACCTGCAGAGAGAAGACCCCGTGTTAAGAACCATTTGTGAAGGTGATGTGGAAATCCCATTCATGCACCCTGTACACAGGTGGACCAGCCAGCTGGATGTTACACTCCCCAGATTCAAATCAGCCTCTCTCAAGCACTGGTTTACAGGCACACAAGGAAAGGGACAAACTGACATGGCAGACAGCCCAACTGAAACCCACACATTTAACATGTAGCTGGGCTTTCACTGGTTTACAAACATACATTTTGGTGGCACATCTCATAAGATTATGGGATCTATTCAGTTGCCTAAATATCATGTCCACTTCTGAAATATATCCATAACAGATGCAGGCTTGGCAAGCATGACAGTGGACATGTGCCCATTGGGAGCAGCTGTTGGGAGCCAGGCATGGCACTGTCAGAGGTGGCACAACTAAGCTCAAACAACTGAATCATGTCATAGGTGTTCCCTTTGTTAAAACCAGTTGAAAAATACTCTCCAAAGTAGTTATGCCAGCCAGCCAGGTGTGTCCTGCACAAGCTGATCATGCTACAATTGAATTTTTTTAGAAGTAACATTAACAGCAAAAAATAGTAAGGCATAATTAGTATCCATGGCAATATTTCTCCTTTACCACATGACAAAATCTTTGGGTATCATGCTGAACATTTCCTCCTTTAGTTATTCCTATTCAAAGGAATAGGAATATTCTTCTGTGGAATCAAATTCTGAAAGCCCCAGGGTAACAGTTTGTTACAGAGTTGACTGCTGTGATCTGCTTTTCATTAAAGCTGACAGATAATGATAGAAACAACACGATTGCTGTTCTTGTCAAATATGTATTTAAAAGTCATCCTCATCTTCAGGAGTATTCACCTATTCCACAAGCATTCTTCATTTCTGACAGGAACACCACCTCCTTTCAAAACCTTTCAAAGCAGGAGCATTTTTAATACACTACACAGAGCTACTTATTTGTGTCTTGAGCTGCCTCTGTCTTCAGCTCTGTCCCCAGGAGGCAAATACAGCATCCTGTTTTTTGTTGATGCTCCCAGAAAAGAAATATCCACCCAACCTTTGCAATGTTTGATGATCCTTACCGATCCGTCTGACGCGCTTGCTCCCACTTTGTCTCCTCTAGCATTCCAGCAGACTTCAAAGATGCCCCCAGTGCCTCTGTAGCTATGTACTAGAGTTCCACTCTACAAAGCAAAACAGCATGCAGACATTGGATACAGAAGTTCCCTTTCTTTTTCTCTGTCATGTGGCACTACGTTAAAAGGGGGAGCTATTCAGATCACCCAGCTATGGCCACCTCCATATTGTGATGGAAACTTGTTAGGAAACAGTTAGGAAAGTGGTCCTTGCAACGAAGAGCAACAGGCTCCTCCAGAAACAGGAGGACTCAAGACATCTGTTTTTGTCAACTCGGTAACAGTAAAGGCCTGGGGAGTTAGGCTGATGTGTTCTTCTCTAAAGTTTGTTGCCAATTCAGGTTGTGAGGTACCAGTATCCAGAATTACATCTGTGGAACGATGATGTCCCACTTTTCTCCAGAATACCACCAGTCTCCTGCCTGTACATCTTTGTATCTATGTCTCCTCTTCACAACATCTAAGCAAGGAGCATCAAAATCACAGCTGAACTCAGTATTGTAACTAAATAAAAGTATCCCTTATTTCTAATCTACACCTTTGCTTCACAAAGCTGATGGCCCAAACCAACGTACCTATTTTCATGCATGCTACTTGTTTTAGCATACAAAGCAGACTGAGCAGAACTGTTCTGGGCAGTCACCTCACTGCACCTGAGTGACTCAGCTGCCATGGATTTGTGTCAGCCAATACAATCAGGCTCACCCTGGCAGGCAGGTCATGCATGACCTAGGTACACACACTTTCCATTTAAGCTTTTGCTATTAATGTGTCATCTAAACCAGATGTGCTTCACATGAGGCAAAACAGTACCTGAGTATTCCATATATGGACACATTTGTCAAAGGATCCACTGGCTAGATATTTTCCATCAGGACTAAAAGCTACACTGTAGACAGGCTCTTGATGCTTTGTTAACGTATGGATGCAGACTCCTCGGTCAACGTCCCACAGCCGAACCGTAGAATCAAACGAAGCACTGCAAGAAGTATTCAAACATGAGAATGTAATAATTTGGGTGTTAATCAATTTGCACTGTGATACTGTAAATGTTATAAGAGAATACCACAGTTGTTTTTTTTCCTTTGGCTAAGCATGACATAATGTTTCAAACAGAAAAGCTAAACTGTACCACAGCCTGTATGTTTTTTATCTTAAGAACTACAGCTATAGAACTGAATTCTTGTATGAGGACCCTTAGGGCCTCTGTAGGTGTGCTCTATGTAGCCCTAAGAAGGCCAAGCTCCCCACTTTTGAGATTCTACCTCCTGTTATTCAGGAAGGTCAAATATATATTGTCATTAATAGGATAAATGGGTCCAGAGAGATATTACTCTTAATGGATTCACCCTGTTTAATGAATTAGCATTTTATAATTCTCTAGAACTGTGGTTCTTTTCACTTTGTTCCAGTGATACTTTTGCTACATTCCATTTAAATTCCAAACTGTGGGCTTGAAGAAAGGCAAAGGAAATAATTTGCATTAAAAATAATATTAAAAGAATAACTCTATGAAAGTGAGGTTCTTCCATGTCCAATCCCAGACTAAGAAGTAAAATACACCAGTTTTGATACAACTTCTCCCCACACTGCACACGCCATGAGCTGATCTGATAAACCCAGAGTACTACCATCAACAGGCACTCTACAAGTATATTTTCTACAAGTGTATTTCCTAAGCTCAAAGAAGAATTTTGCACAGATTTTCAAGTGGAACTTCAAAGACTATCCAAGCCTTTTTCTATTAGCTAAGAAGGCTACAAAAATTTTCTCTAACTACCCAGGTGAGTTGCACAACCTCAGTTAAAAAGCATTCCAGCTTTCTGAATCTTGAGAACACCCACCTCAAGATTTTCACTCCTAACAACCTAATGCTGGATGTGAATGTGCAATGCCAAATTTACAGCCATTTTATCAAGGCAGCTGAAAAGTTAAACACCACATGACTCAATTTTCTTTCTTTGTTCCCATCCTTTTTTCAAACACGAATCCTTTCCCTTTGTATCCATTCTCCTGACTCACATAAATAAATACTTTTTAGTGGACTTGTCTGCAGGAACACTGATGGCAAAGTGACAGTAGGGGTTACATGTCAGAAAGATGATCCTTCTTCTTGGCAGGCAAGAAAAAGAGGTGTATTTTTTACCTTGCTAACATGATGTTGGAGTTTGGGTTGCTGGTGCCTGGTCCTGTAGGGCTCCATTTGATAGTGTAAATCTCTTTGCTGTGAGCCTGAAGATCATGTACACAGGTATCTTGCTTCATACTCCATATCTGAATCAGAGAAATAATGAAGGAGGAAAATGGCAACATTATTAATCTCTTCTCAGCTGAATGATTTCAGTTCTATGTTACTCTTACCATTTGTTTATTTGAGATCTCTACTCACCTGAATACACATAAATATAATTTATTAATGCAGCAATTTGGCACATACATTAAAATAACTCCAGTAAGGAGAAGAGTTACACATTTAATAGTATTTATTCAATAGATAAGAACTAAAGAATTGCTGTACTTCTAAGAGCCTGTAACTATTTTCACACAGAAGTTTATCTATTCAAAGAAGTTTAACCAGAATTTTATTCATACATTGCAACAGCAGTCATTTTAAAGAATGAGAAGAAAATTGCAGCAACTGCTTAGAACACAGCAATTTTCTCTTATGCTAGTAAAATTTTCCTTTTCCTCCTGAACTCCATTTGTCTCCCTCATGTTTTTAACAGTACAGAAGATGGAAGACAGTCAGCTGTTTCTGCAATGTTACATGGCCAAACACTTCAGTGTAAGATGAAGAATATGCTCAATAGAGATGACAGGTAATTTAGTACCTCTTTTCTTCAGCTAACTGAGAAAGTAAGATAAAGGAATTCAGAGTAGGGAAAATAACTCAGATTTAGTCAGTCAGTTTCAGAGAGATACCAAAAACGTAGTAATGATTTAACTCAGTTGTTCTAAGTCTGACCACAAGAACGATGTGCTCTTATGCTGAATTCCCATCAGTGTACCTGACACTGCTTTTGGAAATGCTACACAAAGCTCAGCCATGTTCTACGGCTGACAGGCAGCACATTCCAAGAAGTTATAGGAAAAGCTTGTGAATTCCAAAAATAGGAAGAAAAAAGTTGGAGAGGATTGATTTACAAAAGGAAAAGGAAGAAGAATAATTGCCTTAATTTGGAGCATTTGCTGTCTCCATTACTGAAGGCTTTTATAAACAGGTGAGGCCAAGGATTGCAAACCACTAGCTCTTGTGCCAAATTCAGTGGTCAGGAATTTGAACTGGTAACAGCAACACTGAACCATGGTGGTTTTTAAAACACAGCATGCAACTGGGCACCAAAAAGATGTTCTACCACTGGGTCAGGATGTTTAAGCAGAGCAAGAACAGTTATGCAATAGTGCTTTGTGGCAGCGTGACAGGCAAGCTGCTCCCTTTTGCCCCTGTTTTCTGTAAATTTCCAGCTCTGTCACTAGCCTGCAATAACACATCTGGAATCCAAAATGATGAAAACCTCAGTGGGTATGTGGCAAAGACAGAACAGAAGTCAGTCTACCTATGAACAGGAAATATTCATAACGCTGACATTCTCTTAGCTCTCATCTGCAAATTCTGCTGCTGTCTCAGTTTCTTGCTAGAAACGTCCCAAGCTTCAGCTATGTCAATCAGAAGTGCAAAGAGATCTGAGTCTTAATTAACACAACCATACTGCAAGGAAACTATTGCTGCTACAATTCTAGCCACAAACCCAAATCCTTCCTGGAATATTTGCTTTTCTTAAGAAACCAGCATAAATCAACAGTCCAGCAGAAGGACCTTGCTACAACATCACAGAGCTACTACTACACAGACAGCCTTCATTTGATGTGGCTGGAAAAGAAAAATGAGAAAGGGTTTTGGGCTGCTGAAGTTCTATACTATTCTATACTTAAACTATGACTTTTTTGTGACAATGGCATATCAGTCATGTAACACTTATTTGGACAGGATGCCTCAATTTCCCCAGTGTTTGCTTCTCTGTCTTCAATCTTTCAGATTTGCTTCAAGAAATATGGGACAAAATGGAAACTACTGTTCATAGAGAGTTTGAAGTGATACACTACCATCATTCTGGAGAAGACTGAAAAAGAGGCATAGTTTTTTGTCCTTACTTCTTGAAAAACAGGAATGGAAATTGTTTTACCTTTAATGTCATGTCATCGGAGCAAGATGCTAGTAGCATGCCAGATGGGTCCCATTTGATTGCATTCACCTCGTTCTGAAATCAAGAGTGATTTTATTAAGCAAATATTCCAGTTACTGCATCATACAGGGCACTCAGCAGAGGGCACTCAAGTTTTATGTATGGAACAAGCTCACCCACAAATTACAGTGCTGGTGCTTTTAGGAGTGAACAAAAGCACTGCTGCCTCCCCAACATGCTATTTAAGTGGCATTTTGGAGTGGAACCATCCTGTGCTTGTGAACATTACACACAATCTTCTGATGTGTGTTCTGGCACAAAGTTGCTCCTATCCTTTTGTCATATCCTAGGATTTAAATAAACTCAGACAGATTGATGATACAGCATTAGCTTATTTTTAAAACTGGGGCATTTCTTTCATTAATGTTCTGTAGACTTGGTGATACAAGTTTTCAACAGAAAATAATGATACTGGTGAGGTATTTTGTTTTGTGTTCTGTGGACTTGATAATTCTTCATATTGTAGCTCTACAACAATGCTGGGTCTCCCTAAAGAGAGGTTTATGTGTAAATGAATTCCATGCTGGAATGTTAAACTGTTTAGGATGCTTTCTCTATCAGTCTTTCTAGCACTTTCTAATTAACTAAGCCTAGTATATCCCCTTGGCAATGAGTAAGTTTACCATGCTCTTCCACAGCTATAGGTAAAGAGAAAAAAAAAGCATTTTATAAAAAGGGAAAGACTATTTTCTTAAAAATAGAAATTGGCCCAGGGTCTCAGTGAAAACAATCCTGGAAAATATTTAAATTTTTCTTTACACATTTTACATGTTTCAGTAATAATTAAAAGCAAGTATAGATATATTTGAAGTGAAAATTTGGATAATGTACAAAATGGTGCAGTTCATATAATCATAAAAAGCACCAGTCTATTGCTAGGAAGGTACAACCTGTCACGAAATATCAGCTTAACCACAGACTAAGATAAAGGTCTCCAAGTGCATAGTTCTGGAAGCTAACATCTGAATTATGGGTCAGTAAATGATCGCGGTTTTTCTCACAAATGAAATCTAGAAAAAGTAACCTTTGACAGCCATTAAATACCACCAAGAAAAGACTGGGGAAACACATCTTTAATATATCATTTTAGATTAAATTGGTTCTAAAACTGAACAGTGGCTGGAGGTAAACTGTTCTCTCCTTATTCATAGCTGTCATTTAGTAAAGGAAATTAAGCCACTGGAAAACAGAATCTTATTTATGAATGTGCCTTTAGTCTGCAGCTCATGCTACCCAGAAACAATCCCACTGTTTAAACCAGAGGTGTTGCCTCCTGTGGTGATTTAGAACATTTTATCCCTTCTCACAGGCAGTGACTCACTCACTCCCAAGGAATATACTTTCAGGGAAACAATGGGGTGTAACACCTTTGCTGCTAGAACATAGTCTGCAAACCCATCATCTGTTATCATTGTTAACATGTTGCTGTGACTTTACCACTAACATTTTGGACTTCTTAAACTTACCGTGTGTCCTTGAAAGGTTTTAACGGGACGATCACAGCCAAGTCTGCATACATGGATGCACATGTCAGTACTGCAGGAGGCAAAAGTAGTGTTGTTCTGCCAGTCTACATCCAGAGCAGGAGCTGTGAATACAAACAACAGAAGGAATATCAGGGATCACGGCAAAGAAACAGCTATCCCAAGTAATTTTCCTCCCATCACCTATCTGGATGAAACAGACCACAGGCTAGTTCTTGGTCTGTCACCTGCTGCCAGCTACAGGGCTGATAGGGACTGTCTGAGGGCACAAAGTATTTTTTCTATTCCAGCGGATAATCTGGATACTTTGCATCTACTTACAAGAATTTTTGTGTCAAATTACATAAGAGGGGGCAAAACATTACCTCCACCCTCTCTGCTCCCAGCTATGCATATCATGGGTTATGTCTAGCATTCATTCCTCTGTAACCCAGTTCAGTGAAGAAACTGAAAGAAAACTAACCCAGAAAAAATGTGGATAATTTCATCTGGGTTAGACAAGCAGGTTCCTGTGAATGCCAGACAGAACACATGGGAAGGTGAAGGAGCTGTGGAGCTGGAGGCTGCGTCCCTTTGCACTAGAGCTCTATGCAACCTTTGATACAAACCTATCATTCTGTGCAGGCACATGGATTAATAATACTAAAATTCAGTTTAATTTGCCTGGGGTTTTAGGCAGGTACATTGATCAGCCTCATCTGAAATGAGAGGAAGAGTTTCTGTAGAGGGTTTGGCATTAACTAGCACTGAACTAACAAAACTGTGCACAGAGAGCATGTGAGCATGTAAGTAGTGCCCCTGTGCAACACACACACACACACACACTTTGCAAAAAGAATGGGAAAAAAATCCCCAAACAACTCTTCCAGCATGTCACTGCAGAGTGTAAGCAAGGAGCAGGAGGGAAGCTCCTGACAAACAGCTTGCTTGTGTTTCTATGACTGCTGCTTGGGCTTTTTCCCTCAGGATAGAGTTTAGCTGCCCTCCAGAGGATGACATAAGACTTGCTAAAATATAGAAATCTTCACTCTGAGCGCACTCTTGTGAGAAGCAAGTGTGCTAGAATGAGACCAGCATATAGGAAACCAAGTTGAATCTCTTCCTGGCAAAGACACAACACAAATTTATCATTAAAATGAAACCAAGAAATTCCTTACTCAAACATGTTTAGAAAGATACCTTGGTAATACAGAGGTGAAAAGATATCTGTTCTGACAAGCCTGTTACATTTAAATATGTTTTTCCTATTATAATTTTTATGAAATGCAAAACAAAATAGATCTGTATCACCATCTGAATCATCAGGTAGCTCCCTACATGAGAACGAAGGGCTGACATTGTTTCATAGACAAGGTTTTTTTTCAGTATTAAAGAAAAAGCTCAATAATTCTGTATGACAGGTAAGGAATTACTACCTTGCAGACGTAAAAAGGAAATTTGTGTGAGGAAGGCAGACTACTTTTGAGTTTTCCAATGAACATGAATGAGGATCAGGAAAGAATAAAAGATCTTTCTTTAACTGCCTGTTTGCCTTTCTTTTTATGCTACAAGCTTTGTATTACTATTTCAAAGCAAACAAAAAAATATCATCATTAATAGCAATATGCCTTCAGGGCTAATACCTAGTATGATATGTATGAGTCAAAAACTAATTTTCAAAGAGCTATTGGCACCTAAAGCTATCGATTTACATTGCAGCATAATTTGAATCATGATGTGCTGATAATTAATACTGATTCATTTATTGGTGTACTCAATCATGTGTTTACTGGATAAATAACTACATAAAAAGGTCTGAAAAAATCAAGCAACATGGTTCTTGATGCAAATAATCAAATTGCCAAAGTATTTCCAAAATGAGAGGATATCAGCCAATTGCATAAAACGAACTAGAATATCATAACATATCATAATAAAAGCAGCAAAAAAGCCTTAAATTGCAACTAAAATAAAAACCAAAAATGAAAGTGTTACAATAATTATCTGGTAATTTAGCTTTTTCAGAACAAATTTAAGTGTGATTCAGATCACAGAATCATAGAATGGGTTAGGTTGGAAGGGACCCTAAAGAACACCTAGTTCTAGCCCCCATGATGTGGACAGGGACACCTTTTACTAGACCAGATTACTCAGAGCTCCATCCAACCTGGGCTTCTCTGGGCACCCTGATTCAGTGCCTCACCACCTTCACAGTGAAGAATTTTTTCCTGATATCTAATCTAAACCTTCCGTTTTCCAGTTTGAATCCATTCACCCTTTGTCCTGTCACTACACAACTAGATGGTTAAAACTGGCCACACAAATACCTCTTTTGGTGTCAATTTTACAACTTGTTCCTGCAAGCATAGACATCAGCCTGTATCTATCAGTAAATGTCAAAACTGGATTATTTAGCTCCTTTTTAAAGAAGTAAGTTTTGTGAATATGTATTTTGACCAAATGCCCTATGATGATTCATAGTTTTGCAAAAAATAATGAAAGCCTAGAAGCTACTTATCTGCACAGTTACATATTTTGACTAAAAAACCTTAAAAATTACATGGGAACACCAACGACATGGAGGCCTTCAACACCCAGACAAAGGACTTTTCCTTGTGTATTTAAGATGCCAGTTTTGTCCATGTGGTGTAAATGAAGCCAGTTGTTGTAAAGAAGCAGACAGTAAAAAAACCTTATGTTTTTTCCAGGCCAACTACCTCCAGACTTCAAAGAAGGATGTGTTAAAGGAAGGGTACCCTGCCCAGACTAGACTTTTAATTGTTAAAATGCCACCTTTAATCCTAGTGTAGACAAGGTTTTCAGATTCCAGATATGGAAAGGAATTTGCTGTTAGTTTGTCCTGGTGATGCAAAGAGGACAAGGTGAGGTCTTTGTGGCTTTAGACTTGTGAGAACAAAGTGAGTAGAGAGTCTCGCTGATTTTAAGAAGGTTTTGTAGGATATATGCTTTCTTCAATCAAAAACTTCCTTAAAAGCATTTCCTTAATAACTGCTTTACTTCCTTATGAACACATATATGAAAGAATGAAAAAAAATTTAAAAATATTAGCTTCTCCACATCTACATTTCAGTTGTGTCTCATGTTCCAAAGACAAACAGCATGTACAGTAAGAATTTTTAAAAAAATCTTTTCATGCACATGGACATATTGCATTGGTAGATATAGCTGAGTTTTCAACTTGCTAAAAAGGGGATGGAGTGATTTGTCTTGGATGCACATCACAGCTAAGACAGCTTACATGTCAGTGAACATGACTTTGAAGGGGCAACCAAGTTCTGAATCCACAACTATTTAGATTACTAGTTAGGGATCAGAGGCTTAAGAGTCTCATTAACTAAATCACTCTCTGTGCACAGTTTGCTGTTATAGAGCAGTTATGGTAGATAAATAAATGCCACAGTGAGAAAATCTGTCAGCAGACACCAACTCCTCTAAACCAACAGCTGCATTAATAAATGAGGAGACGAGTGACAAAGATGTAGAGTATGGATTTGCTGTGCCCATGGACATAATTTTGTCTACTGCTCAATAAACATTTAGATTGCTACTGCATATTCATTCAAATCAGTGTCAATGTGAGAATAAGAACAGTTTGAGTTGCAAAGCATATGCAGAATAATGTTTTAAAATTAGTATTGAAATATGTTTTTAAACACCATTGTGAAAGTTTGTTGTATTTAAAAATGGATTAGTTACAGTGAACTAGGAAGATGAACACCTCTAGCATCAGAATCCAGAATGTTCTCATGGTTTTAAACTCAGTTTTACTATACACCTTAAAATTCTTCACTGTGAAAACGTAGCCACTTCAGATCATGAATTCAGCCATCATCTTACAAGTCTGGTCTCAGGTGAATTTCAGATTATGTCAATGACTGTCTGTTATTCAAGATTATTTAGTATCTGTGACATCTCCTCTCTTCTTAAAACAGTTCTACAGGTAACCATCCTCATAGCATTTTGGTGCAGCAAGGTTTTGAAACTCAAGGCTGGCAACTGATTTCCAATAATCAGAGAAAGCAAATATTGAAAAAATTCAAGTTAAAATTAAAAGCTAAGAAATTCTGAGGACCTTTGTGAGTGCAGTGGTGAATGCAAGGTGCATGAGAGATCTGCCTGTTTCTGCCTCAAATCAGCTTCATTAAAACAGGAGCAGAGAGAATTGAAAAGATCCCAGACACCTCCACTGAAAGTTCTCTTCATGAATCACCACCTGGTACTATTCAGGCACATAGACAACAACAGGACTGCTCAGTTAGGTAGATATGGCTGGTGTACAAACTCTCTCCTAAAATCAGCTTTCAAAGCTGATTCTCACAGAACTGTGCCTTTCTGAAATGAGAATAAACCCACAAGCCATGATACTCAGGATAGTTGATTGATTGAAACTTTTCTCTGGCAGATATGGATAAAGTACATTGACAGAATTAAAAACTGCATTTCATTTTCCTAACGAGCTATGCAAAAAGTACCTGAATGGAAAGGAAATTGCTGTTTAGCTTCTCCTGTGTGAGCATCCCAAATTATTGTTGTCTGCATCCAAAGAAAGGGTGGAAAAAAAAGATTAGTGACTGTTCAGCTCAGAATAAAAAACCCAAATAGCACCCTCACTAAGTAGCAATTCTAAATGATGAACTGATAAAATTATTGACTACAGAGAGCCTTGCATGCTAAACAGTGGGAAAACCAGAAATTACTTCTAGGCATTACAGAATAATAATCTAAGTGTAGATAAAGGAGTATCATGCCTACAGAACAAGCAATATAACTATGAAGAATGGGCATACTCTCTCTGAATAATGCTAGAAGACAACACCATATATTTTTAACAAGCATATTGAAAAAAAAGTTTCGGTTATGATCTTTAAAGAACAATTTTTCCCTTTTCAAAAGATGCAAGTTGAATTCTACTTCAAAACGATGCTAAACCCCATTTGTAACAAACCAACAAGTGAAATGTTTTTCTATCAGCAGAGTACACAACACTTCTTGCCACTGAGGTGAGACACACTCAGGTGCAATTGGCTTACTACAGGTTTAATCCATACTCACAGCACACGTGAGTGTGTCCCCTGTAGAGCTCAATACCACCTTCTGAGTGAATTGTCAATTTATTGGCAGTATATACTTCCAGAAGATAAATTAAGGATGCATCATCTTGCTGATAATGGATCACCTAAAGAAATGCTGCTTTTATTGAGAATGTAAGTTTGCCAGAGTAATGGAATTACAATTGGGAGACCAGTGTAGCTGAATATAAGCCAGTATTAAACTGAGTAAGACTAAGCTTCTATTTTCACAAGGATATGAAAATACAGGGATTCACTGAGCTTACAAATGTACAAACCTCAGCTGGACTCCCCTCTGCCAGCTGCTGAAGAGAAGCACCGTCAGTGCATCTCACTGGAACACAGGCCATGCAGCCTATCCCTTGGAAGTGCCATTTTTCCCTCTGAATTTTGTAAAGGAAGCCAAGGATGACACATGCATCTAATTTTTAGATACTGTAAGTTAGGCAAGATGAATGCTGTGTACTTTCCAGTTTCAGTTTTAATGGATCATCAGTCATCTGTTCATTTTAATCTCTAATGTGCACTTAGCTGTAACAACTATGCTTTGCTTGATTTTCAGCTTAGAACCTTTTTTTTTTTTTGCGTGTTTCCAGAGGCAGCCATATATATTTCATTCAAATAAAAGTGTTTCAACAATCAGATGAGCTAAAGGTGTGGTGTCTTTAAGATCACTTTCTTCCCGTAAATAGCTGATAAAACTACAAATATGAGTACTGGAAGCTGTTCCTTCCTTAACAGAGACACACCCAAGATGCAATTTTACACAATTTTTTTCAAAGTTAAGTATTTTCTATTAAAATAGTATACATTTATGCAGCCTCAAAAATGTAATCAACATGCACTAAAATATATTAAAGAAATGTTAACTCTCCAGGGTGCCTGGAGAAGAAGAAAATAATCTTAAGGAATTTAGCAGCACAAGCTCACTCATCAGCATACTTATATGTTAGAATAATGTATTTTTAAAACTCACTTTATCAACACCAGCACTTAAAATATAATTCCCCTTTTTGTTCCATTTCAGGGCAAATATTGGACCTTTATGTTGACCTAAGGTGCTTGCAAGGTTACCTGGAATAAAGAACAGGTTATTATTACAATTTCTTTACAAATTGGTAACATTACAGCTCACTGCTGTTTGATGCTTAAGAACAATAACTGTTTGACTTACCATCTTCTGTCCATATTCTTGCAAAACCATCATATGAGCCTGTAGCCAATAGTGTTCCATCACTCTGTTGGAATATATATAAATGGCAAAGGTGGATATGAGATAAAACCTGTTTCAACTAACCTTTTCCTTTCTTTTTTAAGGTTTGCTAGTTGTGATTTATGATTCTGAGTCCACTCATTGAGACAGATTATGCTACGATTTGAACTAAAGGTTATTATTTCAGACAGCACAAAGGAAATAAAATCCTCTAACATACAGTGAAATACTGGGCTATACCATCAGATATGAGCCATTTAATCAAAAAGATTAGAAAAAGAAAACAAGATAGAACAAGTTCTATAGGCTTCTTCCACTTAACAAACAGATACTACTTCTTAGACATAAAGGACCTACAAAACATCAGCAAATGACCTAAACCCAGACTAAATCCCAGTTCAGTGAAACTCAGGCACCTCTACTTGAAAGAAGGCCCTAAGCCACATACACTCAGCGTGAATATCTCAAATGTTATCTACCACCAAGGAATTGCTTTCTACTTGTCTGAACACAGACTCCCACATGGACTCATAGGCACAGTACCACGATGAACAGCCTGAGAAAATTCAGATTCATGGGTCCCAATTAGGAGGAAAAAAGCCCAGGAATCTAATCAGCAAGGATTCTGGAAGGAACACTTCACAGAAAGATACGTCCTGTGCAGCCAGTGAAGCTGGTGTGATTGGGCCAGAATGAGAATAATTAAAACAGAACTCGACTCTGCCGTCTAGTGTGATGGACACTGTTGAAGCAGGGTATTCAATTTTTCAACATTTCAGAACCTGGATTAAGAGTGAGATTCATCTCATTTGTCTCCAGACATGCAGAAGTTAGGGGTTAGCTGAAGAGTGCCATCTAGTTTCCCTCCATTACTAACAGCATCATGTAACTACAACTCTGAAGTGTAACTCATGAACTCGTTTGCTTTAGATTATGCCCAATCCAATATGAAGGCATGTGTCTCTGTTTCTGCTGACTTAAGGTGAGTCTAGAGGACTAGCTTAGATGGATAAACCTACAGGAGATGAATCCTACCCATGGCATCAAAGGGAATGATCTGAATATGACCTCCAGAAATAACCTTTCTTATAACCTTTATGTCACGTAAGTAACATAAACCAGAGAAGAACTAATTCAATACTACCAGTGTGAATATTTCACAGGGAAATATGATTAATATTGTGGTTCTAAATAAACAATAAAGGCAGATGGCATTTCTATCCTGATGAACAGAAAATTAGAAAAAGGCATGAAATAATCCTTTAAAACATATGCCTACTCCAATCCTCCAAAAACACTGACTCAGAGCACTTGTAAATTTAACCCAAATATATAATAATGTAGGGGGGAAAATATCATAACCTAAGCAAAGCTCACTGTGATGTACACTTCTCTGGACCAGTGATGAGCAAAAAGGTGATAAAGGGCAAAAAGAGAAAAAGAAAAGCTCAGGAACTTAGATATACAGTTTATCCAAATTTGTTGCTGGTAATTCACATTCAAAGTAAGTTGGAAGTACTTGAAGTATTTGAATTAGGAACATTTCCCTAACTTAAGTACTAGTACAATGCAAGTGAAGTACCAATGAAGTCCGGAAGGTAAGGAACTACTACAAGAAATACTAGAGGATGCCCTATGTTTTGGACAAATTTTCTCCTAACTGTTCTCCACTCATTGCATGTTTTCCTCTTTCAATTTCTCTTTTCTTACTCCTAGATGCATTTTTTTCACAACTGTTTTTATTCACTCAAATATCCACAGGAAAAAAGTAATGAACATAAGCTTGAGTTTTATTTGTTTCCTTGAACTACCTCTACTTTCTGTACTATTCTGACCAACTTCTTCCATTGTGCAAATATAAAATACACAGGGGAAAGGTGACTTGTGCGGTGGCCTTATCTTTTACTTTGTGAAGCACCTAGCTCACCTGAAGGACAATACTGCAGTAAAGATTAATTGAAACTTGATCTCTGGCCAGCAACTGAGACTGTACGTAACTGCTGAAAATCCTTTCTGGTATTTAATTAATCTGTTTTCCTATGAAAACAAGACTAATGTGATCACTCTGTCTGTACTAATATCAGCAAAACAGACAGAATGAAAATTAGCTTGAAGTAATTAAGTTCCTGAAGGGTCTTCTAAGTTTTTCTGGCAAATATTAGAGCAGCCCTAAGGCACTGCCCAGACACTGGGGATTCTAAACAACACCTGTCCTTTCTGCTCACTTCAATATCCTTTGTGCAGGAGCACATTATCTAAGATAGGAGATTTTGCAGGACGAAAGTAAAAAAGGGATCAGGCAAGACAGTTTCATCCAGAAAGGACAGAATAACTATACATGCTCCTATCAAGACAAAGAAAATAATGTGAACACATTTTGCTGTGCACAGCATAATTCAAATGAGAGGATCTGGAGAGTCCAACCTCAGAAAAAGTTTCACTGGTGCTTTTATCTCCTTACATGACAAAATAAAGTAACTATGAGATGCAAATACATTATTAATGAGGCTTCAGTATTACACAGATTGTTTGTTTAATCTTTGTTCTTAAAGCTAGCTAAGTTTATTTTTACCCATGCTCCTAAAATAGAGATATAAATATATCATTGTTAAGCTCGAAGATGGCAACAGTCCTGGAAAATTACAGCATGTAGGAGAAAGTTCAGACTATTATGAGTATTTGAAACAAGAGGTCAGTAGGTTAGGACAGAGCTTCTGGTCACCTCAGATATGGAAGATATGGAGCAGCAACTGTAATTGCCTTGGAATTAAATTTAGACAGTTAAAAACCATGCACAGTCTTAGAAGTTAGCTTACATTCCAGTCCAATGAAGTCACATCCTTATTGCTGGGGACATCATGTCCTCCTTCTCTTATGCAGTGCCTCAAAACCAGTTGAGTGGAACCGCTGTTGCTGTTTTCATTGAGATTCCATATCCTGGCCGTTGAGTCTCCAGACCTATAAAGCAATTATGCAAATAAGTTGAAAACTCCTCATGTTGACCTAGCAAACAGTGTAAAAGCCTGTATTTCTGTTTTCATTGAGATAACATTACAGCCTTGCAGGAGATTGGAGGAACAAGAGCCGCTGGCCTGTTCTGTAACGGGAGCGTCTGACTGTATGGGGATGCTGGGAATGTTCTGGCTCTGTGTAAAATGCAGGTGTAAGACTTTAGTGCTGAAACTAGCAGAAGCTCACCTAGGGGAGGGCCCTATTCTATTGAAATGCTCCAAATTTTGCAAGTAGAATTTGTTTTGAACCTCCTGAGAATTTTGATGTTTCTCCTGTGCACTGCCCAGAGTAGATCCAACCACCTTTCCCTAAACCTGCTGAATGGATCAGGGCATTACAAGCCTTTAAGAAGTAATTTTTTCTTTCCAACTCTTTCTGTACTCTGTGTACTTTTCTAAAAATGCTAATACATGTTTAAATTATACCTGTCATAATAATTTTGTTTATTCAGGGAAATTTTACCTAAAACTTATACATAAACTCACTGTCTACATTTTGCACTACTTACCTAAAGCTGACATCACCATAAATGAGTTAGTCTGGGGCAACTTACAGTAACTGTCTGTAGCTTGGCTGCTTACATCATGCTGTCTGAAAAAGTGGCAAAATAAGTAGTGCCATAATAGAACAAGACAGAGGCAGCATCAGGTATTTTGATCTATTTTATAGACCAATTATTTTCTACAGAGGTGTTTTTAATGCAGGCTGAAACCCTGATTTTGCTTAGAAAAGGTTTTGAAGAGGAAGAGTTTATCATTATCTACTTGTAAATAATATATTTATTTTGACTTTGCATAAACCTTTATTCTACTGAAAAATGTCTCTGAGGTTCAGAGATAATTTGCCATGGACTGGAAGATATTCCCCTTTAAAAGTTTACTGGGATTTTTTTTCGCTCTCCTTCATTTTTTAAAACAACAACAATGACCAAAACCAAGTACCTTGAATTGCTTGTTTTGTCCAGAAAGCAATTTTCATTTATATGCAGTAAGTAGAAACTTGGAGCAGAGTTAGTACCTCTCTCATACTTGCAAGAATTCATACAATCTAGATGAAATTTCATTGTTGATACATCTGATGTGTTAGCTTTTCCTTTTTTTTTTTTTTGAAGTAATGATAAAAAACATTCTTTCCTATACACTATCAAGGAGAAAAAGTCTTTTTTCGAAGATCCATTTTTTAAGAAATGGATCCAGCTGAGATCCAATTTTGCTTTGATAAGCCATGTTTTACTGAAAAAGAAATCCAGCACAAGAGAATACTAAATTTTCTTTTGGTCTACTAGTAAAGCATTTTAATTATTGATACTAAGAATACCAGGCAAACTTTCAGCACTTGACATGTCTTCAAATGCAAATATTGACCAAGCAATTATTGAACTCCATTGATCTCTGTGTATTATTTTACTAATAATTTAGCCTAATATTACATAAACATTTCAACTGTCAGTCAAACATCTCTCTGCCTGTATTAGTAGCTGTGAGCTCTTCTGGGTTATGGCATACCTGGGGAATGTGGCCCATCTCCTGTGAACTTTTTGTGCCAAGCTGAGGTGATGGCTAGCCAGGGTTTTGAACACAGCTACTCTTGTAAAGCCACTCTTTAATTTTTGAGACATATCTTTCACATTAGTGATTAAGAAATAATCCAGATCAGGGTAATTTTTGCCACCACACAGCTGTGACTGTAATATATACCCTTATTTCTTCAGAGGTCTGGAAAACTGACATTTTTGTATATGTTGGTTAGAAAATTAACCAAGTTAATAATGAGGCTCAGAAGTTAAGGAACATTTTTAACCGTGGTAATTAACAATGATGGGAACATAAGTCTCTAAAGGACTGCTGCATTGGTTAACATGCTAAGAAGGAAATTCCTTCAGAGCTGGCTTTTCTCCTATGTAAGACTGCAGGACCGTCCTGCCTTCATTGTAATAATGCAGTTTGTTATTGGACCCTGTGAATAAAGTACTCAGTCACTTGGCTATCAAATACAATATCCTATTTGCTAGTTCTACAAGGGTTATGTTTTGTTTTTCATCAGTTTTATTTAGTCAGTTTTCTGGCAAGGCCTGGGCAATCTTATTTTCCAGTATTTTAATTTTGTTTTTCCCTTTTCTTCTCCCAAAGCTACATAAGCTATTATGTGTCCCTGCAGAGAGGCTTTATAAGCCTACCAGTGTGCAGCAAGGGTATTTGTGTGTCTTCCCTTTTGTTGCCGGGGAAAAAAAAAAGAGTCCAGAGAATGCTCTGGAAAGTATTCTGATTTCTGTTGAACGATTCAGTGAACCCTGCCTTATTAGAGGAGCACAGTTCAAGCACAATTCAGAAAGATATTTAATTTCCTTTGCCCACAGAAGCATTTCTATCTACATGATAAAGCAGCTCATTCCAACATGCAAGTCATGAACACTTGAGTAATAGGTATACTCCTCTGCACTGTGGTAGAGTACTGCCAAATTTTAGGAAGGCTAGTTCTGAAAGGATTTTATGTCATGCTCTCCTGCCCCAGTATGTTCATGAATCAAGGTGGACAAATGTTTGTGGAATTTAATTTGTGACATATAAAATCACCATTCTGTTACTGGGAGCACAGAGGTTGTAAGTGCTGCAGATGGGTAAAGAATTTTGCAAGATGGTTGTTGAACCTTGGTATTTCTAATCTTCAGCGACAAGACTTAATATCACTGTTATTTTCAGATGCAATATTGCTAATGTGTATTTACTACTTTGGCTCCAACAGGTTAGAGTTTTTATATTTTATTTTAAGAGATATTATTAAAAGAATTATGGGAAGGAAATTCCTCTTTTTTTTTTTTTGACATCTAACATTTCCTTAATAAAGCACGTCTTTTAAACTAAGTGCTTACTCTTCCTAGGCAGTTAGTAGAAGGAAGTGCCTCACAGGTGTCCTGATTAAGATCTCTGCCCCAGTGATTCTACAACCATTCTACAATTATTCCCTGCTACAGGTTATTCAAGTTGACCTCCCCTAATAGCTGACCACTTTGCATTCACAGATTTGATGCACTGAGGATATCAGTCCAAATAGTCCCCTGCTAACAAATAAGCACTTAGAGTTAGCAGAATTAATATCTGGTACTGACATTGAGGGGTGGTGTCTGAAACTAATACCCTCAACCTGGTAAATCAAAAGGATTATTCTGAAACGTAATTCACAGTAGATCCTAAACCACTGATATGAAGAGTCCAGTAACCTGAAGTACTGTATATATAGAACCCAGAAACTATGACAGCAGATAGCCTGGAAACATCTTTTCGTGCTTCTGAGAGACACAGTGTATACTGAAAGGTCTCAGACAGCAGCTTTAGCGGACAATTACTATGCTGACTAGGGAGAGCAAAAGGTGCACAGAGTGCTTCAGAAGAGACAAGTCACAGCCTCTCTGTGTGAGAGAGGCTGGCATAGATTAGCTGATAAGCAAAGAAACCTGCTGCTGGTTTTGGGACTGAGGCCAGGTCCCTCTGCTTCATGGCTGTGTGAATTACTTGAAGGGCATGGCTGGATGTCACAGAACAGAACACACTCTTGGAAGCAGCAGTGGAACACAATGACAAAAACATCCTAACTTCAGCTGGAAAAGGTTTTGGAGTTCAAGGCTCTAGCAGCCTTGACATTCACAGTCCAGCCACTTCCACACTGGGAAATTCAAGCACGTTCAGAACACTGTGTCACCGGACCATGATGATCTGTGCAAGCAAACTGACAGGTTATTCCCTGGCCAGATTTTGGCTTGTTTTAATTAGCACTCTTGCTTGGGTCTCTGATGTTCTCTCTGAATAACTCCTGGGCATGGCTTGGTGGTTACAATGTCCAGAGATGATTCCCAATGTGCAGTTTGTTTGGCAGCCAGGGCAGTTTGCTAGCACAGACACCAGCCGTTCTGTGCCAGCTGGCCTCAGTGCCTAGGAATATTCCCAGGCACAGTTAATTTACTAATGTGGATGAAGCTGTAATGGATTTCTGCACTACACAGGGAACATAACCATCTGCAACAATTTAAATGTGTCATGAAATTAAAACTTAGATATTGAAAGATAACTAGTGGAAGATATCAGTCTTTGGGTTTATGGCTGGAAATGGCCAAATCTTGAGATTTAACCAAGCACCTCTTTTTTTTTTGTATTTTTTCACCTGTCCAAAACACTCTATGCAATTATTTGCTTTGGAATGTTGACTTCCTTCAGAAAGTGTAGTTAATCATCTTCCATGGCTGTATGCACACACTTCACTGTATTATTATAATGCTTCTGTTCATAACATCTAAGCATTCTTTTCATAGGCATCTGGTGACAGTCATGCCTTTGATAGCATTTACTGTTATTTCTAGTGTCCCCCATCCTCAGCTTTAAGGGTTATGTGTGTGGTGGAGGGGGAAGAGCAGCTGCAGAATATCTTTTTCTAGCTATTTGATCAGAGAAATTCCTGTCTCTCTGTTATATTTTGAAATAGCTGTTTGCAAAGCCCAGAGAGTATATATTACTGTGCTAGTCTTCACACACTAGGAAAAAAGCAACTGAGTAGATATGACATTAAATATCAAAATCCCTTTCTCTCAGTAGGATAGTCACTAAATCTGGAAACCAGTGCTCTAGTTTTGGGTAATTCTTTTAAACAGCTTGCTTCAGATTAGGTTCTGAACCTGCATTATTCTTTTAGTTGAGGATTACATCAGGTTGCTGTCTAAACTGCTACTGCTAAGTTGTTAGAAAAATCTATTGCCTGTGTAACAAGGCTTCAGGAAAATACTTTGTCATTAATTGAGATTCAATTAGTCACTTTATAAACAAAACAAATATGTTATTATTTCCTTTATTTAATAGCTAGGTTTTGAAATGTGTTTTTTAAGATGGCTACAATCAAGCAGATGGGAAACCTGAAGAAAAGTATTGACTGGACAGCACAATATGGCTGTTACAGGACCTAACAATTTGACGCTCACACATCAGACTAACTGCAGTGTTCTTATTTTAGTCATTACTTTGTAAAGGGCAAACAGAACTGCAGTATACTGTGGATCTCAGGGAATTTCTCTCCCTTGTTTAACTGGTGCTGTAACATGGAGTTTACCTGTAGCTTGCACTGTTATTATACCAGACAAAGGCTTCTTTGTGCAGTGGCATAATCACTCACTCAGCTCTCTTCCTTCAGTTTCACTTTCTTCTGTGCATTCTCTGCCATTTCAGTCACTAAGCTCCACCAGGCACTGGCTGCTGCATTACCCCAATTCCAGCTGCATCCCTACCTCATTTCTTACAAGCAGGCTAAAATCTGACCGAGATGCACATGGATCTAAATTATTTGCATTGTCATTGCACTGCTATTAGTCTGACTAAAGCACATGATTGTATTTTGTAACCACATGTGTATTTATGTGCCTCCACAGTCACCAGCAAAGCTCATTATGAAAGACCTATTACACTGAAGGGTAAAGCTTAATGGAATGGCTAGTGAGAGGGTATTCCTCTGGCTCAGATATCTGACTAATAGTTCTGATTATCATCCTCCAGGTTTACCTGAAGCTACAGGTTTACCTCTAAGATATCACAATCCAGGGATCCATCTACCAATGCTTAGCACCCTGAGGCAAAGTTAAACACACACTACAACACATACTCTGGTTTATGAAAAGCTCCATTTAAATTATGCACACTAGAACTGTGCACCATGGATCCTAGGGAAGCAGCCCACTGTTGCAAGCACTGACTTGCTTAAAATTGATAAATGAAGATACTTAGTACTACAGATGCTAAAAGTACTATCAGACCTGGATATTCCAGAAAAAAACCATACTCAGCAGGACTCTGGTTTCCAAAATCCCAGTTTGTTGTCTGAAATTATTTTTTGAAATTTCTATCTTCACTCTCTTGGAGATCTCTGCTGTTCATTCAACATGGAATTTATTTTATTTTTCTTTTCTATTTATACTGTAATTTCTTGTTTTCATGTACCAAGTGAACAACGGTAAGAAGACTATTCCAATATCTTGCAAAAAAGCTAGAAATAAAATAAGGACTCTCCTCTTCCTTGTGAGGAAAGTATCCTAATACTCCTAAGTAACTCTGAGTGATTTACCTCCTCAAACTTTGATTAGCTTTACTCCATGTTCCCAGTTAGACTTCTTAAATTTAGTCTTCATGTTAAGGTTTAACTTAATTTAAGCATGAACACAAATTCCACCAGTGCCTGCATACAGCTCCTGGGGTATGTTTACAGTCGTGATTTGGTCTGGATCAAAAGTGCTTTTTTAAGTCAGTCTCCTGATTGTCCTATTTAGGATGCTCAGGTGATCATTGCAGAGCAGTCCTGTAGAGGATAAACTGGACTCCCTTCCAATGACACCAAACCACAAGATTCCCTTAAACCACTACTTACTGTTCAGCTCACTGAACAAACTTAGGTCCAGTCTGAAGCACCTCCATCTCCATACTTTTGAAAAAACCCAGTGGATGCCAACGACTTTCTGAGACCCCAGTGTGAATCAATAACTAAGAGCAGTAGATTACATGAGCTCCAAATATTCTGAGAATTATCCATAATTATTAAAAAATATTTCCCAAAAATTTGTGTGTATTTAGGGCCACAGAATTTACATCTTAAATGTACAAATTCTTCATATTTGTCATCACCCTATAATTACTTAGCAGTTATACAGGTATGGTACTGCTGAAAAAAACACTGCTGCAGGCTGATAAAACACCCCAGAGAATACTCATTCACATCCCAAATACACTTGCAAGTTCTTGCATCTCTAAATATTCTCTAATTGCAGCAGCTGGTTTGAATCACTATCTGTCTTACCCAGATGCTAGCAGGTCACTGACAGGGTTCCAGGCACAGATGAACACTTCTGATTCATGGCCCCGAAGGACTGTTGCTTTGTTAGGAGGAATTTCAACATCCCCGTCAATTTCCATTGGCTTTGAATGATTATCTGTAAGGAGATATATCAGAATAAATAGTTTACAAGATGCAGTCAGGTCTGTTTTAAAATCATGCTAGCTATCCAAGGCCTGAACCTTACAGCAGCATATACACCAAAATTAATACTCTGTGCTGTGTCACTGACAATATTACTCTATTTGCTTCTCTCTGGCCATTCAAATTGATGACATTTCCTCAAAATGTAGAGCTTTCCAAAACATTTTGTATCAATCTACATAGCTTTTCATCCCCCAAATACTCAGGATATAGTTCAGTGTAGTTTTTATTTTGAAGCTGGCCTCATTAAAAATTACTTACAGATTTATTAAAATAATTTAAAAAAATAACATAAAGCACTTATATTTTCTTACACAGTCTCCTGTAAGTAATATCTATGCTACTAACAGACAAAAAATATACTGAGTATTCCTGGAGCACATCAGGGAAATGGTGAATGATCACCTTCTCAAGGATATTGTAATACATACAAAGGTACCAAATGAGTCATTGATATACTTAACCTGCATGCTGTAACTCTGCAGTTCTTTAGACTGCAGTTTAAGTAACATTGCTTTTGTAAAGTTCCTTTATTGTCTTAAGCAAGAAAAAGTGAATTTAAAAATGATGGATTTCTCTTAGTAACAACAGTTCATTCCAACTTGCATCATGAACCATGTTTTTACTCCAGACTTCCTCTGCTTCTGTATAAATCTTCCTCATTAAGCTACACTTCCTGGCAGCATTACAAGATTATTATTCTCTGCAAACAAGACACCATCCAAGGACAGGTGACACACTGCAACAGCAGACAGCAGATGCTACACACACAGGTGTGGCCCATTTTTCAGAAATCACATCCAAGAGCAGGTAGCTGGCAGCCTCCTCTTACCTAACCAATGCTTTGGCCAGCTGATCAGCTCTGACTGATCAAAATGCAAGTTCTCTTTCTGGGTTAAGTCTTTCAGTTAGTCATTCTTTAATCACATAGGTTTGCAAGTAGAATAATTATGCTCCCCTATTGCTGCATGTTTATGGCATTTAAAATCAGCCATCTGTCCTGATACTCCAGCTTTGCTAAGCTATTGCCCATCAACTGGTGAAACAGACTGCGACACTGCACAACTGCCATCAGGAGGAAGATCTCCAGATTTCTATCCTTACCTGGGCTTTCACATACCTGGTTTGGCTCTGCCTAACTTATGCTAAGTCATGCAAATAGCACTTCTCATTGTGTATTTGGTTAGCACCCTAAAACTATGTCTGTGCCACATCTATGTCACAGATGGAATGGAATCTACATGAGTTACATAGAATCAAGTATCAAAATCAGGAAACAACTAACAGTAGTTTGACAGCTTATTTCTAATGAAAAATATCTATATTTTTGACTACACTTATTACCTATGGGCTTGCTGCAAAAACACTGGAAATGCCTATTTGTAAAATCTATACCTATGCTGAGTCCCTATGTTAAGCATTGTCCTTGATCATTCCCTATGTGTATGACTACTAAACTGAATACTGTTGAGATATACCAATACTCAAGATTTAGCCTGACACCAGCAGCTGGGATCTTTGATATTCCAAGCAGTCAGGCATTGAAGAGTGAAGCACTATTAAAACCCACCAGAAGATAAAGCCTAGAACTCACAATCCTCTATTGCTCAGCACAGCACAGATTCCCCATGCTTAAAGCATATTTTCATGAGAAAAACAGCAGCATGACAATGGCTATACATTCATCTGTGTCCTCTTCACAATGTGAGCTGGAAGCTGGGGGTAAATCAAGAATATATTTCAAGCACTTTAATTTGAAAATTTTAAATGAGATGCTATGCTTACAACATAGGATCCTACTGTTACCTGCTTGGCTCAAGGGCAGGGCTGCTTTTTGCTCTTGATGAAAACCAAATGACAGCTGGGAAGCAGCATTACTCCAAGGTCCCAGAGTCAAGAGGTGCTATCAGAACAAAGCCATCTGATACTCAGGAATATTTTTTGTTTGTATGTGGCCAGATGGAAAAACCTAGAATGCTATTAACTGCTGTAAAAAAACCCCCACGAATAGTCATGCTGTGAAAAAGAAACCTTGATTAGCTGATACCTGGATTAGTACATGCAAGACCAACTGGCCTCTGGGAGCAATGAAATATCTGCAGTATTATTTTGTATTGTACCGTCCAGTAATGATTTTTACAGAACAGTTTTGGTGGTTTAGGAGAAAAGAGAGGGAAGGATGAGAAGCCTTTCAAAAATAATTTGCACTGTTCACATTTTATGTGTTTTCTTCCTATTTGCATCAGTAGTCAGGAACATTCATATTTAGAGTGTTACTGTTCAGCACTAAACTTAAAACGCCCCATTGAACAAACAGGACAGTTCATGCCTCTGTGATACTGCCTCAGGCTCTTATCAGATTCAGATAGACACTTGCAGTATATGACTGATACGATTATGGTAACAACAAAAAACTGCAGAAACCCCTGAGCACAAACCGGCACCCTCTCAAGAGTGACAAGCTCCTTACACAGCACGAGCTCTTGGGAGCCCTGGTCTCACCTGGAAATTTGGCTTTCCTATGGATGCACATTGTATTCATCCACACAATTGTGTGCATCCATAGGAAATGTGTGTGCATGGGGAATGAGAATGAATAGATAAGTGAGATGCAATAACCATCAAGAACAGGCTTCTTTTGTTTTAAAGTACCTTCCAAGCAGAAAGCTTTCAGTTAAAATCTTATTTGCACAAAATTGCCCGGGGGGGGGTTCTCTGAAAGAGAAGGCATTTCTACTAATTGCAGCAGAGCCTCAGGTAAAAAACTAAGTCTGCAGGTCACATAGGGAAGGACGCTGTCCAAATGTTAACACAAAACATTTTCTAAAGGCCAGGGCATAACTTTGGTTATAGTCTACATTATGTTATAATTCTTTTCCTCAAATGTATCAAAAATCCTAAATGACTGGAAATTACAAGTCATATTACCCCAAGTATTAAGATTGAGGGGTTTTTTTAGTGTAAAAAGAAAAATTCTAACACACTGGTAAGTAGTATTAACTATTTCCTCCAAAGAAAAAAATAGACATTTTTAAGATCTTATGAGTGCTAATCCTGTCTTTTCTCAGGAAATATATTTTTTATTTATTTTTTTACTTAAATCTTTAAGAGGCCTTTCACTAAAGTTGTTATTTATGGCTGTAGTTTTAATAAAGGGACAGGGCTTAGTCCTCTTTCCAGAGCTTTATATTTTGTAAACCTAAGTCAATCCTTGCAAATATAATGAAACCAATGACACTAAAAATATTTGTGTTGGAAAACAATCCAAAGTTTGGCTCCATTTCTACATGCTGACTTTTATTTTTTTCCTGTAACATTTGAGAACATTACTTGGGAAGCAACAAGACAAAGCAGTGACTTTTTTTTATTCAGTATTTGAATCTGCACCTCAAACTACTGTTATTGTTTTCTGTCTCCTCTCTTTCTTAAATATATCATATTACATTGGTAATGCCACATACAAAAACTTATAATATAGTATTAAATATTTTAAAACCTTTTTGGAAAGACTTAAGAGTGTCAGGGAGAACTCCATGCCAGAATAAATGCAAACTAGGTAATTTCTCAAAGACATTTCTTCTACCGGCTCCACCCATCCCACCTTTTTTGAAAGCCTGATATTTGGGTGACTTCCAGGTTATGACTAAGGACTAGCACATTATTTAAACCTGTACCAATATATGCCAGGTCTGTGGAATACAGCAACAGTAAAAATTAAGGCTTGGGAAGTTTCTCACAGCATTCATATCAGCAGTCTTTTCTACTCAGTAGGTCTCTCATGATTATTTCTTTCTTCCAGGAAAAGTCCTTCTCAACATTCCAAGAAAAGGTCTGCAACCGTTTGTGAAAATCCTTCTATTAAAAATAGCTGTGAGAATTATTATTTTTTTAATTGGAAAATGTCAGATTTGAGACATCAAGGCTTACAGTGTGGCTATAAACATGAACTGACCTTTAAGGCTTTCCTTTTGTCAATACAATAGTAGGTATATTTCTTTGGATCAGAAGAAAATACATCTGAGTGGTTCTCTTATAGTGATGAACCAATGATCAGTTTTCTACCTTAAAAATTTGGTTTTTTCTGGGCCTGAGACAGTGAGACATTCCCCTAAAATTTTCACATGTCAGTTGAAGATGTGTCAACAAACAAAATGTCAGCATTTGATACATTTAACAGTACTTTAATTTCTGTTTGCACCCCTTCATATATGCAATGCGTTAAGTTTCAAAGTAGAGGGTTAGTTGAAAGTAAAACATATGCAATCCATAGTCTAAGAACAAATTAATATTTTTAAAATGTTCAGATATTTTTTACATTTGCTTTCTCAAATAAAAATGTTATTTAAATAACTGCAGTTTTACTAGGGGAAACTAACCCGTCTAACTGGAATTCTCTGAAGAAAAACCTGTTTTGAAAGTGTTTTTCTCACTGACCCACAGAGGAATTTACTCAGATAAAGAGAAGGTGGAGACTGATAAAGGTATCTACACTGCAGAACTAATAAAATCTGTTACATGATTACAGTCCTGACCTTGTCTAAGCCAAAGAGCTGTTAGAATTTCCTACAAAACCTGCCATGCATGTTCCTCTAGAGTTTTTTGTAAGACAACTGGGCAGTAAAGGCTGGTTTCAGAAGTCAGCCAGTATGCAAATGGGCCTTGCACACAGAAACCAGAACCAGTAATCCCATCTGCCCCACAGTGGTAGCACAGTCATCAGGATGAAGTTACACAAGCAGGTAGGTCCCACTCCATGTTGGGTATGTCTGACTTTGGATGATTAATATATAAGTGTAGTCTCCCTTAGTCACCCATGAACAAAGGTGAATTCAGTGCTCTTGAGAACCAACTGTTCCCAAAGACTAAGGAAACCTCAGGAAGGTGGGACCTTCAATTGGATGCTTGCAGTGGACTGTATGAATAAGCACATGCTACTAAATAAAAGGCTGAGGAACAATTTTGCTCTGTGCCTTCAAGACAGGTCGGCTGCATCCAAGCTGTTCACTAGGAATGGTCCTTGGCACATGCGCTTGGCAATGCTGATCAGGAATGGATAGTTGGGATAGTCCAAACTGGGCTAATGACCGTGGCAGTAAGGCTATGGATGCTCCTGTGCTTGGCTACACCCTATAAAAATGGAAGCTGGAACATGCCAAACTGGGCCAAAGACCATGCCAAGGCTATGTATGAACACAGGACAGCTACTCCAAAAGACTATGCACTGGTCACACAACAATTACACAGATAGGGCTTGTAGGTCTGTCGGAGGTTAGGATTACTCCTTTTGTTTTCTTTCTCTCAAGGAATTTTCTCCCATATATTGCTAAGGGATAACAACAACAGGTACTTAAGAGAGACAAAAGAAGTTGCCACAGTACAGTTGAAGGGTACTCTATCAGCTGAGGGGTTTCTCTTGGAGAGGCAGAGATAGCAGAGATTTGGGCCGGGGGAAGGGGCTGAGTGCAGCTCCTAGCTCTCTCTCACTTGTCTGCATCGGAGGGGAAACAGGCTGAGATCGCTGTGGGGAGAATTCACCACCACTGTGAGGCTCCATCTCCTGCTGTCTCCTCCTACTTTTGCTGCTTCCAAGGTTCCTGCTACAGCTCATTTTGCTCTCCAAAGAGGCATGGGACCTACTGCTCCTGTGGGTTTGTAAAGCAAGCCCCTTTTCCCATCCCTTCTGCCGGCTGAGCTGCCATTACTGTGTGAAGAGAGGCGGCGGAGCTCGGGCCACAGCGCCCCCTGCAGCCCCGGGGGAACCATCGCACCCACCCCGCCCTGCCCTGCCGGGAGCCAGCAGCGCCCCTGCCGGCTGTGCCTGGAACTGCACCGAAGGGGAAAATGCCTGACAGCAGAGAGAAGGCTGGGACTGGGTTTGTGGTTCTGTCTGTTGGTGCTGCCATTGTTGTTTGTTAGCCTTGTTATAAACATACCAGTTTATAAAATACCAGTAAAGAATTTTACTCCTTTTCCCATATCTTTGCCTGAAAGCCTCTTAATTTTAATCAGCATTGCCAAGTCATAATAATTTGGAGGCAAAGGGGGTCATATTCTCCATTCCAAGGGAGGCTCCTGCCTCCCTTGGCACACACCTGTCTTTCAAACCAAGACAAGGTCCCAGCCTCCCCACCCATCTCTCTCCTAGCCTGGCCAAAATGACAAGCTTTGGCTACAGCCCAGTTTTTATCCAATATCTAAAAGCATCTAAAAGGTCGATAATAAAGTCTGGATAGCCTGCTTCAAGGGGAGAACATATAGCTCCACTTCTTGATTCTGTGTTCCACTTGCAATTCTGAACATATCTGAAGTTTTCAGATTGTCAGACACAGGTAAAACACAGCACTGTGATGTGAAACATCATTTTTACTCAGCATGCCCCACCCTCCTGGAATGACTGCCCTTAGTTCTACCACTGTGCAGAAAGCACACCTTGCACCCCACCCTGCAACTAAGTACAAGAATATTATTGAAACACGAAGTGCCCAGCAGTGGCAGGCAGCTGCATGTTGGCTTACTTATTGCATGTGCCCCATTCTCCTCTCCATTCACAGTGGCTTCTCCGTTCTTTGGTGTGTTCTGCTGGGAAACAGCAGTCGTCGTGGCTCCCGCTGTGGCCGCCGTGGCTGCCGCCGCTGCCGCGGCGCTGGCTTGTTGCTGCGCTAGCTTCTCTCTGAACGCTTGCTGTCGGGTCTGAACGACATCAGGCATCACTGCGTCTATCAGAGACAGGGATTCTATTGGCCTGCCATCAAATACTGTACCATCCTGCAGGGAAAACGAGCAGAAGGGAAATCCCAAGTTTAGGATCTTCACCACTCAGGCAGCAAAGAATCACAAAACGAGGCTGTGCGAAGATACTACACTTTGACTTTACCAATAGGGCCACAGGACTATGGACTGATTCTCTCTCAGATCCGTGATGGTGGCACTCATGGTCCACTCAGAAATCTGATCAGTGAAAAAGTAATTGGTTGGAACTAGTTCTGCCATATGAATAATTTATAGATGCAAAAAGAGTTAAGCTGTGTTAAAAAATATGTCTGACCGATGACAGAAAGTTTCACTCTCTTTTCTTTTTGAAAAAAATAGAGTCATGGCTAAAGCCATGACAAAGGCAAACAGACTTTGGTTAAACTGTTTGTTTTCCTACACTTGCAGGAGCATAGGAATGGAATGGAAGCAAATGATGCATAACGAACCTCAGCCAAAACATGATGTATGCACAAATTCAGTGGTTTCTTATGCAGTGTTTTTCAGCCCAGCACCACCAGCTGTAGCTGATCATACAAGACAGCCTTACCATTATTCTTCTTTTATTCCACTATATTATTCATAATAGTTATGACTTTCATTTTTATTTCTGTAAATTGGGCTTCAGCTTCAACAACCAACTGAGTAAACTTTTAGGGGCTGTTGAAGACTTAATACAGACTATATTGACTTAGCTTTTCTTCACTTTCACTTTCCTATTATCGTAAATATAGGGGAAATATTTTAGTAGTCTTTGTAAAGTGCCATTTTGCCAATCTTCTGCAAACTCCCTTCAGTTCTTTGAAATAATAATGATCCAGTGGTGAAAGATTTGCTCTTGGCAAAGAGCAAGTAAGACTAGGATACAGAGAGATAATGTAGCTGATAAACAATATAATCTTCCATAGGTGAGAACAATTAATATAGAAAAATAGCTGCTTGCCTGACTGGTATGTTTCTGCTGACCTAATTGTTGCATTAGCCCTCATAATTACAATATTAAGATAATACATATTTGTTTCCTCGTGGGGAAAAAAAAGGAGGAGACAGTCATTACAGAAGAAACCATAAACTCTTTCTCCTCAACATTTTTTTACGAGTCTGCCAAAATTTATTTGAATCTTGACTCAAATTCTTGCTACACAATAAACAAAATGTTTGCCAACAGATCCTGACATCTTACATTTTCATCTGTAAATGTGCTCATTGGACTATTTACATGACTGCCCTTTAACAGACAACAAACAATTTTATACACACTAGTTTATAGACTCACTGATTACTTGTCACTCTTAAGTAATACACGTAGAAAAGTAACACATAGGGAAGCAACTATGGTAGCCCTTCCTGGGATTCAGATGTAGCATGAATGGCCTTTGCTTTGCTGTAACATACTTAACAGTATCTATTTGAACAGGATAGAATGGCTTGGGTTGGAAAGGACCTTAAAGGTCATATATCCAATATCCCTGTCACAGGCAAGGACACCTTCCACTAGACCAGGTTGCTCAGGGCCCTGTTCAACCTGACTCAAACCACGATGAGAGAGCAACATAAATCTTAATGGTGACAACAGGCATATTTTCAGATTATTCTCTCATTTTAGGGAAAGTCTTGAAGCTGGGTAAGTGCAGGCCCCTACAACCTGACCTGATATAGGTGCTTCAGAACTGGAACTTTTTAACTGTGTAGCTCCAGTTTCAGGCACGGGGCAAAATGTTAAGTAGCAGCAAATTGAGACAGCTTCCTAACACTGGTTTGTTATTACAACTGCATCAAAGTGCAGCCTGGCGTGAATGTCAAATGTTATTTCCCCAATTACAAAATAACACATATACAAATCTTATACATGGTATTGAGTCATAAAAAGAAAAAACACACAGAATGTTTGAATAAAAACAAAAGAGTTTCCAAACTACACATTGCAAACAACGCAGCCTTTTCCCTATTTTATATTCCTTTGTTCTCACTCATGCTTTTCACATGCTACATTCAGGTATAGAGGAAAAAGCAGTAGCTTCTCTGTATTAATATTTATTACAGATGTTTGTCAATCAGAAATATCTATCATAAAAAATCTTGTAATGCAGCACTTGCTTATCTGTCACGCTTCATTCCCTCTCAAAGCACCACGTCTTTAAGGTTGGCAGGGCAAAAACACTGGCTTTTCCCACATCCTTTCTTTGTTTCCACTGGCAGCTCAAGGAGAACAGAGACATTTTGTGGCTGTTCATTCAATATCTACAGAAAACTTGCACCCCAGCCACATTCAGAATTTACATGCAATTGTTTCACCACGTACATGGTGCCTCATCTCATATGATCTAGGCCAAAGTCACCAAAATTACTCTCCAGTGACTTCTGTGGATTTTTTGGCTTCTCATGGCTTGTGAACAGTGCTGCCTGCTAAGAAGTGTCAGGGAGTAAAGTTTTAACCTATGCTTCAGGTTTTTCCTGCCAAATTCTGCCATGACCTTGAAAATGCAAGGCTGTAAGCACAGGCACTTTTTCTTGTTTGCTGCAAGAACCTGTACACCCTGGATTTGTTGGTTGGGGTAGCAGAAACACCATGAATATCCAGGTAAGCAGCGCAGAGAACGCCTCCCTCCCACAGCTAAAAAAACTGAAACATTCCTCCATCTCAGAGCTTTCTGGCTCTCTGCTGAGATGGGGCAAAGTATGAGGAATAAAATTAAACCAGATGAGGAGAAGCTCGTGCTGGGGCTGCTGGGGTGTGCTGCTCGGCACATCCCAGCGTGCAGTGGTGGCAGTAGTGGCAGTGGTGGCAGGGTGGTACTTACTTCATTGATGCTGATCTCAGCCTCCACATACTGGAGCCCCTTCTGGAGGATGGAGATGAGTGCAGCAGGTGGCACTAGTGTTCCGTTGATGTTGGACTGGCTGATGTGGCTCTCGATACCGAAGGTAAAGGCCGAGTGGGAGAAACCTGAGAGCAGGAAAAGGAAGCCATGATATGAACTCTAAATGCACCAGTCAGATACACCTTCACAGTCTAAAAATAATTCTGTCTTGAGATCTAAGAGATGCTGCCATGTAAGCAGAAGGGCGTGGGCTGGCTGCTTGGAGCTGGGGAGGTCAACCTGAGCCACCCTGACTGCCCATCCCCCCTTCCATCCCCCCACCCCACATATAGGGGAAGCCATATAGAAATGGAAATGCATGCAGAGGGAAATAACTGCACTAACCGAAACAAAACCGCCCAAAACACGTAAACACCAGCAATTGCAACAAGGACAGGTCCAGCTAAAATATGTGCCTCAAATCTCCATTTCCCTTGCTGAATTTCAGTGCTGGGTGTTTGCTGATGCTGTGCACTTAAATCCCTACCAGCATGCAAGTTGTATAAAATCAAGGAATAGATGCAGTTGACACAGAGGAGCTATTCCCTTATACCAGGGAAAAGATTTCAAATCCTCTGCTCATTTATTGCTTAGTACAATATGATGGGCAGAGCACTGCCTTTAAAATGTGAAACTACAGAAAGGCCACTCCTGTAAACCTATTTTCTGTATGTAAACAGCAATAGCAAAAGTAATTAACTGGGATCTGCCACACAGCAGATGACAAGCTAGTGAGGTGGCCTGTACTTCAGCCAGAAGTCTTTCTCTTCCCTGTTTCATTTTTGTCATTGTCTGAGTAAGTGGCAATGAAGGTGACAGTACTGAAAATTAAACAATTTTGGCAGACAAATTTTAAAGAGTGCTGCCTTAAATTCTGGCTGAAGCTGCTCAGAACTGTTGCTAGGTATGGAGGCGAGTGCGGCAGAGAGACTGTACAGAGGGGCAGCTGTGGGAGGGGGGAGGGGGAACAGGATGTAGATATAACTGTAGGAACCCATTTATCATCACAGTCTCCAGAGCATTAATCTAACATTAAAAGCCTTGGGGAAACCACCCATGCACTGTCTCAAACAGGAAGAGCTCTCATCGTCTCCACCAACTAGACAAGAAAAAACAACAAACAACAAACCCCCCAAAAAAGAAAAAGAAAGCAGCTTTCAAATGAAAATACTTCCGTTAAATATAGCCGTGCCTCTTCCCCTTGTCAACGCCAGTTTCATTTATAGTTTTGTCCGTTAAGGGATTTCCCCTATATCACTGCAATGCCCAATTGTGTGCAGGCTGGGGATGTGATTTTGGGCTTGCTCGACAGTAGTGCTTTCTTTCTCTCTTTTCAAGATGCTTTTCCCAGCTAGCTCAATTATTAACACAGACAGCTAGCAAAAACAAGCTGAGAAACAGAATGCCTCCCACATTTGAAACCAAGGTATGTATTTCTCTGATTCTCCCCTTCCCCCTACACATTTTATTTTGCTGCTGCTTTTCTCTTTTTCCTGCTAACAGCTTCCAGTCTCTCCCCTCCCACCCTAATTTCCCTTCCTGGCACCCTCCCAGTTTTGGGAGATGCTTTGGACACTTTTTAGGAAATGGCAGGTCCACCTATGAACAGAATTCCATAGGATCACAAGGCATAAAAAAAGGGCAGATAAAAAGCCCCACTGAAAAATTGCAGTATCATTTATGTAATCCCTAGGCCAATTTCTTATTCTGTATTGCTCTTTATGGCCTGGTCTAGTTTATGAGTTGCTGGACCTCCTGCTGCAAAATAGACTTTAAGATCTGCAGGGCAGTGTTTTTCCCTGGTTATTAGTTTTGTAGGACATCTAAGCACATTACTGGGAATCACAATGAGGAAGAAACCAAGCACTGAGCATACATAGCCTGCACCTGAGAGGTCTAGGGCCTAATCACTGAAGACTGAAATCTCTATGTGTATCAATAAATACATGGCATAAAACTAAGCAGAATTAGAGAATCAGATCCCTCTTAATTTATATTTATGTGTATTTCAGTTAATCAACAATGGTAACACAACTTTCTTAAAACAGAATTAACTTAAAAATACATGACAGATAAATCGGTAAATCTACGTAAGAATGAGAAAATTGAGCTGCTGTCCAAGAGCACTAAAAGTGACTGCTGAAGTACCCAGCAGCTAGTTTCCAAGTCAACAGCTCAGAAAATTGTAACATGGTCTCTGATTGAAACAACAGGTGGATGGCATAAAAATTGCAACCAACAAACATGGAGGGAAAAAGTGAAAAAGTGGAAAACCATGATTGTGGATCTATGGCAGACATAAATCTTAAGTATGACATTTTACATCTCATTATTGCATTTTGTATCTTGCAGACTTTTTAGCTGGCTGCTGGCATATCTCAAGCTCCATCTTTGCCAGCAGACAGATGACTGTGCACACAGCCAAACCTCTTTGTTCGGTGCTGATCCCCAGAGAGAAACACAACTCACCTCATAGCATGTGAGAGAAGAAACTTTTCAGTCCAAAACTCAGTTGTGTTTTTGCAATGAAACTTGTTATCTTACTGTTTCTCTGGATGCTGAGAAACTATCACTAAAGCACCTGTTAGATGAGGAAACACAAAACTCCTGGTACACTGTCACTGGGGAGCAATCTCACTCACACTCTCCAGCAGCTGTGAGAAACTTTCCTAAGATTTTATCAGGCAAGATCCGATTAACAAAAATCAATGGCACAAAACTGTTTAAGTGAGTGCTGCTGGACATGGTGCTCCTCACACCTCTTGAAAAAATGCATCCATACAACTGTAGTTAAAAAAAAAAAAAAAACCAACAGAAATATGCCAACCAGTCCTCCAACAGATAGAGCTAATTCCCTCCTGATTTCTTGTATTACCACAGCAGTTATATAAGGCTCATTTGAAAAGAAATGGTTTTAAAACCACCTCACACAGTCAACAAAATCCTCAGTGAAGCTGAGCTGTACCTACATGAGGTTTCTGATAACACTGAAGAATCACCTGAGCTTTACTTTTATAGTTACCAGATGTCATCCGTTCTCTTCAGGGCTCTGCATTGAACTACACTAAATTACACAGCAAAGTTGCAGCTCCATAGTTTAGTCTTACAAAAAGGTGATTTCTATTAAAAAAAGGCAATTTTAAAGAAACGTTAGTTTGCTAACCTGGCCCTCCTTCTAAGATCATGAAACTACACTGGGGACACAAAGCCAAGACACAATCACCACCCCCACTTCCAGTCTGTCAAAGCAGTTGGGGAACGTGAGCAGAGACAGAAGGTGCTCCGCAAGTGGGGATCTGAAGGAAGGATGTGGTGGGGATGACATGAAATTACAGTAGACAAACTGAAAATGCCATGGCAGCGGTGAAATGAATGAAAGTTGGAAATCCATGTCTGTATGCATTCCTTCTCATAAATTCTGTCACTCTGGTGATTGCAATAATCACTCTACAAAACAATAATTTCTGTTCAAATAGCACCAGTAAACAAAATCTTAGTGCAATACACCCTTTGAAGACACATGCAGTGAGACTATGAGCTTTTAAGGTTAAAAGTAGGAACACAAAGGGCTGAAGAGAAGAAAGCATTGCCACACACTGAACAGGTTGCTATTGCTGTGATATGACCAGTGCCCTAAACGGCATCTTTCAGCAGACTTGAGAGAATGGCTTCCAGGCTTTTTCTGCCTCAAAAAAGATGGGGAAACAGAAACATCAAACTATGTATAATCTGTAAATACATTATCATATATGAAAAATATACCCAAATGAACAGTGCAGATCTTGGGATGATCTTGGTATGAATGGAGGTGACTTATCAACTGTGGAAGAGTTGGACTTGAAGTATTTCACAGAGCATAAAAGCAGAGAGGAAATAATGAATGCAGAAAACAATTACTTAAATGACCCCCCAATCTCAAAAATTTTTATGCAAGTCAGAAACAGACTTGAAAACTGACTGAAATTCCTAACTGAGAGATTCCCACACTTTTTTTTGTACTGACAGTGGTAACAGGTCCTGGTTCTGTGCTATATCTTTTCCCACACTGAGGTGTCTGTATATACTCTCAGTGGTACATACACAGCCGTTTGGGAATTCTTGCCCTAGGCAGTGCCAAAAAATGCATATGTAGGACTGTGTTTTGCAAAATTTCACTGATAGGTTTTGCTATAACTGCAAAAACGGAGATGATGGAGGGTTTTTCCTTTGGCTGTTCCTTTTTCAGTTAAAAATGGCTTCCCTTTGAAGCTAGATTTGTCATTGATCATAAAATGACAAAGTTTTATTTGATGAACATAATGATGCTTGTTGCCTGCTTGTTTGATCTGAAGGCTACATAGTTTTAATTGTTTACAGTATGCTTGGCTCACATCAGAAATGCCTGTCAAACATCGGTGTAGAAAAGGCAACTGGGGAGCCACACAGCCCAGGGAATGACTTTTCTTCTCCAGAGATGTGTCTCACTTCTTCTGGGAGCAAAGCATTCCTCCTTTTAGACTCACAACTGGGGTGATGCTGACTATTCCCCATGCTGGCTCATTTGGCACTCACAGCTCCAACTAAAATTGACATCTACCAAGTGTTCCTTTCATTTCCCAATCTCTTTAGCACTACAAAAAGCATGTCTTTGTAAAACTGCAACCTTGAATTGTAGCAGCTACAGTAACTACTGCTGTATTTGTACAGATTAGGGGAATGACAAAGAGGGGTCTGTGGAAGCAAAGACCTTTGAACTATTTCAGCCCTTACTGGTTACTTGGAAGTTACTTTGGGGGTGCCCTGATGAGCAATAGAGAAGTGAACTGTTAAACAAAGTTTTCTGCTTGTGAGCTAAGTGGACTTAGTTTTCTCTGGTTAACCTAAATAGTTTTCTGTACAAATAATTTTTAAAACCCAGGTGTTTTTCAGTTATTTGCTAATAACTCGGTTCAATTACTCCCACTGTAAAATCCTTCACTGAAACATTTGCTACTGTACAATGAAAAAGAGAATAAAGAATTATGAACAGCAAATTGCCTTTTTCACACACTTCGGGCATCTTGATGATGAACAGCCTCTATCCCAACACTGAGTACAAGTAACAAGCCATTCCGACAAATCTTTGTATAACTAACGCCCAGTGCGGCCCTCTTTTCTGGAAAATAGTGACATTTCATATTGAGATCTGTGTCATTTCCTTCAATAAGTTTTCCTATTTCTTTAACTCAAGCAGTCCAGACTGAGGTTTGCATATACGGAGATCTTAAGTTCAATTTCAAGAAATCACTAAATTAGTGACATTATTACTTTAAAAGAAAGAGAGAAGAAAAATGAAAGATAAGGAATAAACTATCTGACAATCTCCTTTTTTTTTCCTCCAAAAATTTAACCATCTCCACATGGAAATAACCAGCACTTCTTGTTTAATTGATTTCTCTGCCATTGTGTCGTCTTTCTTTTTTGAAATTTCCAATACAAGCTCCTCCAGTCCTCACCTCTGAAGTAACACAGTGTTCCCCTTTAAAGTATTTGGCAGGTAGAGGAGACAAAAATGAGCAAGGCTTTAGAAATTATTAAAACTCCTGGCTCAGCAGAATCAACGTGCAGCTGCTATAACGGGATCCACCAGATCAAGTTTTCTGGCTGCAGAAGAGCCTGTTTTCTTTAAGGTAAGTCTTGCACTTGGCACTACTGCTGAGACTTTGACCAAAGGACAATTCATGCAAGAATGGAAGGCCTGTGAGAGCTGATTATAGCTATACAGGCTGCAGGGCAAAAAAAAAAAAAAAAAAAAAAAAAAAAAAAGTGGAAAGGGGGGANCAAGGGGCGAAGAAAAGTTATCTTTATGACCATAAATGGGTATATGGGCAAAATTCCCAGGAGATTCAGACACATCAAGCAGAAACATTCCACTGCATCATGAGTCAAAAGAAAATCATGTGCATGAGGAGCAGACATCTACACACAATCCCATCAGCTGCTTTACCATGTTACCAAACCCAAGTAACTCCAAAGCTGCCTGCCCAACTGCTTGCCAAAGAAACCAGATGCAAGCAGTGGAAAAACATTCATCACAAGTTTGACGTCTGGGTCCTGGGAGTGCCATGTAAGCAGGAAGGCAAGAAGGGCAGAGTGGTGCAATGTGGTGTTCTGAAATAAATTAGAGCCCCATCACAGTAGTTAAAAAAAAGCCCACAAAAAACCCCGGTGAAATACGACCACGAACAAAAAAATTTCCTGCAAAAACTAATGATGCACAAACAATGTTAAATTAAATGTTAAATGAGTCAATGTTAAATTAACAATTAACTGTTAAAAAGTCAATGTTAAATTAAATGAAGACTTCTGTAGCTCTAGATTTATCAGTGTAGAGAAGCAGGCACATGTATCACTAAGGGCAGATTTGAATGCAAATTCTGTATGCAAAAACCAGAAGCAAAAAAGTTAGAGCAACCGTATTTTCTTAATTCGGGGCCTAGCACATGCTAATCTAGTTCCTGAGGCAAGTGATGTAATTTCTTTCCATTGCCCAAGAGAATACAGTGATGCTCTACACTGTACTTGACTGCAGCTGCCATTTAGCCTAGTATTTTCTCTTCTATATGATGCACTGAGTGAGAACTGAGAATGCAACATGGATCCCTATCCTTGCTTATCCTTAGATTTTTGTTTAAACTGAATTATGTACCCACAAAAATATGGTCATAAACTCCCAGTGTACATATATGTGAACACTTTACAAAAAGGGCAACCGGTTTCTTTGAAATATGTTTGGTCACAGTAAGTGTCTGGTGCCTTAAGCCCCTGGCAAGATTCTACTAACAATTATAAAAAATAATGGTGGACAAGAATCCTACGCCAGATCTTGTTTATTATTCACAGCAGACTGAGATTCTTCTCTTAGTTTAGATTTTTGTTTCTCGGTAATACATCCTAGACTACCTCTCTGGTTTTGGCAGTGTCTGCTTATTTTGAAGACTTACCTTTGCAATTACATAAAGGGCTTAACAAGGACACACATTAGCAATTTAAAATAGAGAATTGCAGTTGAAATATATTTTTAGAAAAATCATCTGAACAATAGGGCTTGCACATTTGTTTCAAGATTAGGATTGCTAAATGATTAAAATTATTTCCAGAACCCTGGGAAATGCGTTTGGTATTACAAGCTCTTGCACAGTCACTGGGAAATATAAAGAAAGGATTCCTAGCTGTAGGTAAAATTACAATATGTCTAGTTACCCAAAGTTTTACAGTTGTGATTATTCACTAATATTAAACGTTACGCCCTTTTTTCTTGGATATTGGACCTGTTCACCTTCTGCCAAGAATTCAGAGTAAATGTCTGCTACCCAAAATTATTTTATTATGTGCCAAAGAATGTTTCTGGCAGGTACTTTTTTTTCTTTTTCATGCAGGAAAGTATGTTGGAAAAGATTAATACAACTGGGAAATGATCTTTTGATGAGTGGTACTTGGCACTCACTGTTTAAGCCTTTCTGAGGGCTGCAAATTAACAAAGAGAGAAATACGATACAGACAGAAAACAGAGCACAAGCAATGGAAAGAGGGACTTATAAAAATCTCTTGAAAACAAGGTCTGAAGTAATCCCACTCCACTCACCCTGTGTAAATGAGAATGACAATTGCAAATAAATATCAGTACAGATCTAGCAATTTATTGCAACTATGGGCAAAGTTTGAAACAGCTTATGAAGGCCATAAGGATGAAAATAATCTTTTCCTTCTGAATTAATGAGATGCTGTTATCTTTTAGCCCTGTCTGTGCGACCAAAGATCCAAAGAAATAGACACGTATAAATTTAGGGATCATGTTTATAGAACAGACTTCCACAGTCGTATATACTTTCCTTAAGCTATGTTCTTCTCTCTGTTCTAACATATATCTCTAAGTGGTGGCAAGTAGGACACCTCAGCTGAGCCTCAGGGGACATTCAGGAACCTAACACCAGGAAGGGGTCTGTGGACGGTGACTACAAACGGAGCCCTAACACAGGATGGGTGTGAGGAGGGGTGGTCTGTAAGTGCCATGGCTGTTAAGGCAGAACATTCTCAGCACAGAGGTTATTAGCAAAACTTGCAAAGGTCCACTGGGCTTGGAGACTCAAACTGAGAAAAAGTAAAGTGAGAAATGTGTAGGACTGCACCGGTTTTATGAGCAAAATCATCTTGACCTTTAGACATCTGTCTTCTACCCAACATGCTATTTTCTTAATACCCTAAAAATACTGTGGTTTTGCAAGCTTTAAAAAACAGGACATGAAGTGATCAGAATCAAAATTTGTGCCATGGAATAAATTTGTAAAGGTCTAAATGTTTATGTTTGTGTAACTTCAAAATCACTGTGTTTGCTCAGTGTCCGAGATCCAACCCTGTATGGCAACTTTCAGGCCAAAGAAAAATTGAAATAGCCAAGTTTAGAAAACTGTGAAGAGACCTAGAAGGAAATATGAGGTAAGTAGTCTTTTGCAAATGGCAAAACCCCAAAATACTCAGTGCATTTCTTTCCTTCACATGAAGTTAAAAATTCTGCACCAATTATGAAACAGGGTAAATAGAAAAAAATCTTCAAACAGACCTCTTGAACTGCACCACAAAACATTTGAAAATATTGTTTATACATCTGTATATAAAGAGATATCTGGTCACAAAAGTCACAAATCTGTGCATACAAAAACCATAAAAATGGGTCTCATACGGCCTATCAATTCTTCTTAAAATTTACCAGAACAAAGTAGGACAAACCTGACAAACACAACCACCTCTTTACCTGTAAAAATATTTTTCCTCACCATCACAGAATTTGGATTTTGTGAAGCCAACCATCATATACTGCTAGTACATATTCGTTGCTCTATGAAAAAAGTGTCCAATTTGGTTTTGACTTGCACAGGTGTTCAGCTTCATCCTTTCCAAGATCTGTAGCTTTGTTAAGTTTAAACGAAAATGCTTTGGGAACTGCAGCCCAAAAAAGCTCATTGCCTTCTAATGTTCTGATTTTCTTAAAACATATTTATTGTTTACAAAGAGAATAAATCTTTACTAGCGGGGAAGAAACTGTGCATAATAATACAGTTCTTATTTTAGAAATGGATTTGTCTTTTCAGCATAATTCATTCTCAAACAATGAAGTATAATTTCAAATTCAGAGTCAGGCCCACTGTTTCTGGAATCATACAGTCACTACCTTCCCAGTTTAAAAGAAACACAGAAAAGTAGAGGAGATATTAAAAAGAAGGAGTCGTGGTTTATTAAAATCACTTTTATATCCTTTTCATAATACACTATTTTACTACAAAAATATTATGCTGGAGGCATTATATATATATTATATTATATGAAATATGTGTTGTTACAGATGGTTTCATGTCATACAGGAACATTCATTCTGAGGTGACTTCAACGAAATTTAAAGCAAACCATTTTTTGGGTCAAATTTCTTAAGTGTTCTTGTCCAACGGTCACTTTAATATGTATTGTACTCCTAGAACGACACTGTGGCCTTATTTATCTAAAAAAATTCATGAAAACTCTTGTGACTTTTGGTTCTGTGGTTCTTGGCTGGTTCTATAGCTAACTTTCAATAAATCAGAGATTTGGAAAAAAACCTTAAATTATTTTATTTTAATTGAGTACACTGGCCCTAAAAAGGATAATGCATCATAAAAATAGGACTGCATGCCCACAAATCAGGTCTGTCCTAAACCATGAGAATTAACAGTAGAGGTTTTTTTGCTCTGAAGTCTCACTATTGTACAGCTGAAAAGCTGAAAGAATTCCTGCTTTCAGTTTTAACACCAGTTCCTGAAAAATACAGTTAGCCTCTCATTCATCTTGCTTTTAGGGATATATATTCACCCATAAATTCATAAACAGTACTCTGAAATAACTGAAAAAGAATGTTAAATATTGCCCCAGCACCCATGTAATACTTTTTACTCAGATGATTTCAGTACATTTTAGGTCTATAAACATTCAACATCTGCTGAGGTACTGTTCATAGTATTAACTTTGCTTTCAAACAGGAAAATTGAGGGACAGAAACTTTAGGGTGAGGTATAAACACTCCGTTTTCCTGTATGTCCTTGAAAAATGTATCACTTTATTTACTCAGTAATGCCTGGTCAGCACCCAGTCACAGCAGCACAGAAGTAGCAGTGCAAAGGGAAGGTCAGAAGTGTCCTCACTCCGGTGCAGCTGAGGTTGGTCTGTGAGCAGGCAGGACACACCAGGCCCAAGAGACTGTGGTAACATGCATGTCGACACAAATAATGCAGCCACAGATTGTTACTGAATCAACACTAAAATGTGTGTTTTATCTTTGCCTGGCAGGCTGTCATTTCAAGGACGCATTTTTCCCTCAGCAAACAAAAGGTCTCCATCATCCCTGCCTTTAGAGCACAGCTGCATACAGAGCCTTGGGAACACTGCAGTGACTGCCCTGCAGACCCTTTTCTATAGGTTGTTTAAAGGATCTTTGAGGCTCTCCAGTGCTGAGCAGGAGGCTGGACTACTTGAACATGAGCCAGCAATGTGCCCTTGCAGCAGAGAAAGCCAAGAGCATGCTGAGCTGTACTACAAAAAGCACTGCCAGAGGGTCACTGGAGGGGATCCTCACCCTCTACTCAGCACTGGTGAGACAGGCCTGGAACGCTGTATCCAAGTGTGGGCTCCCCAGTACAAGAGAGAAGGGATGCACTGGAGAGAGCCCAGAAAAAGACCATAAAGATAATCAATGGACTGGTGCATCTGCCATACAAGGAGAGGCTGAGAGAGCTGGGACTACTCAGCCTGGAGAAGAGATGGCTCACAGAGGACCTTATCCTCTGTGCAAAAATACCTGAGGGAGGTGCAAAGAGGATGGATACTTTTTCAAGTGGTGCGCTGAGACAGGAGGCAATCAGCACAAAAAGAAACATGTGACATTCCACTGAAACACAATAAACCATTTTTTACTGTGGGGGTGACAGAAGCATTGGAACTGGCTGTCCAATTAAGTTGTGGACTCTTGATCCTTAGGAGATATTCAAAACCCAACTGGACACAGCCCTGGGCAACCTGCTGCAGCCGACCCTGCTGTGGGCAGGGGAGATGGATTAGATGATCTCCAATGGCCCCTGTCAACCTGACCTATTCTCTGATTTTGCCATCTTCTCAGACACTATCCAGACTGAGCCCTCCTATGATCCTAATGAGCCAAATTGCAAGAAAACATAAAAAAAAGGCCGAAGAAAAATCATTATCCAGTGACTCTGCTATCAGTGCACACTATTGCTTTTACTGCCACACTGGACAATTGCCTTTATTGGCCAAGTGATTAATTCTTCTAATGAATTATTCTTCAAGCTATAAATTTTAATAATTTAAGAGAAAAACATGCACTGTGCATTCCTCTTCTACCTTGCAGCAGTCTTCCTACACAAAGGAAGCAGTTAGCTTTGAAGCAAATTTAGCTGACCTATATATGCCAATCTTTTATGCTTTGCTTAATCTGAATTATTTTCAACATGCACGTCTCTCGTCTGTGACTCAGGGACTCTGTGCCACACACAGTTGTTCAAAAAATACTCTAAACATACCTCATGCAGGCAAAGTATGAGAGAGAAATTTTCAGAGAAAAATTACACAGGCTTATGTAAGTAAAGGCTGTTGCATCAGGCACCAATTCAAAAGAACAGAATACTGATCTTCAGTCATCTCCTACTGCCTGAGAACTTACGCAAGCAAACAGTGATATTTACATTCTCTGTAAAATTTCTGAGTTGAAAAAGAGACTTATTCAATAAAAAAAGGTCGTTTCCTTCAAATTTTGTTGCTTCCTTTTCAAAAAATTGCAAATGTCATTGGGAAAAAAAGTAATTTAATACTATTCCAACTATTAGTATTTAGTTTCATCACAAGGATGAAATCCCAGAAACATCATAATATCCACATTTTGGATTCTCTCATAATTTCCAAAGGCAAAATGACAGCAAAATGCCTTGGATGTGGTTAACAGGAAAGGCCCATATTTGTACATGCCTAACTAAAAAGGGCTTTGTGACTCACAGAAACCGTTTGCTCTGTGCCCTTGAATCGATGCTTAAAACCTGAGAGAAAATCTTTTTCTCTTTGAAAACAAGGAAAATCTGTCAACTACGAACCAAGCAGACCAATGTGCTGCTAAAATCCTGAATTTACAGGGGGAAAAAAACCTTTTTTATTAGCGGTCTTCATTTTTATGGTTGGGAAGAAAACAAATGAAAATTCCAAAGTAAAATGGCAAATTGTCCCAAGTCAGCATCTAAAAATGTCATTGACATCTTTTTTAGCAAAAGCATCTAGCTACTGTTTTTATTGTCTTAGATGTGGTACAGATTGTACATGGTGCAGATTATACACTGGGGAACAGTTATCAAGGATGTGTCATAAAACATGGAAAAATTCAAATCAAAAAGTAAAAATTTGAGTGAAAATGGAAACTTACACAATCTTAACTCTAACCAGTCATTGCAAGACAATAAGTGTTCTACTAGAGAACAGTGTAAGCCACAGGCAACTGCGGACCTGATTTTCAGACAAGAATTCCAGACTGCAGCATGCATATAAATGTTAGAAAAGGAACATTGTTAAATGATCAATGCATCAAAAATACTCCATTTGAAAAAGCTTTAATAACTGAATTGACATGTTGGGCTGTGTAGGGAAGGTAATTTATTGTAGCATTTGGACAGATAGGATTTGCACTCAAAACAGATGGCAACACATTTTAGATTAAAAAGTATGTGAGACATATGATTTCCCTTTGGTTTTGCCATCCTCCCTCAACTCTTCGAAATTTCCTTGGGATCCTTATTACTCCTCACTGCATTGTGCTGTCTTTTGTGATTCCAAAAGAAAAATAATTATCTGTTTCTCTTTTGGAAAAAAAACGGAACAGGAAAACTCTACATTATGAATTGTGCATTTTTTTTTTCAAAAACTGAAAAAACCCAATAGAAAGTCTAAAGTCTATGTCAGCAATGAAGATGGTTGCTAGCAAAAGCATGCTTCTCAGGTGCAAAGTTAATACAACTAATATTATTATTTTAGTCTTATGTTAGTCTTAATATTATCTACTATTTATTGTAATTAGCATAATTTGGATGCCAGAACCGTGGCTACTTTGGTATAGCTTGTTTCACTTTCATCAATGTACCTGCTTTGTTGATATAACTGCATCCACCACAGGAGTGTTTGTGCTCCTATCTCCACTGGTTGTACACTCTTAGTATCTAATTGTGTCTAATTAGTATCTAATTGGGGTCAAAATTTCATTTAAAGGTAGACTTTGTATCAAGATACCTACAAATAAAGATAACCTGACTTTAAGAAGTTTGACTTCTGAGATAAACAATGTTTGAAAGGCCTCAGGACTTTTAGGAATGACCCCTTTAAATTGTGCACCAAAAAAGTTCGCAATAAAAAAGGAGAGAACTAGACGTTGCAAGACTTGACTTTGGATAGGAAGAGATAACCTTGAACTGAAAATAATCACTTATTCTCTTTGTATCTCAAGAAAGGGGCATTCATGGTCTTACTGTGGAAGTGGTGAACACCTATTCACCTTAGTGGTGAAATTCCTATGGCATTAAGCCATGGAGCATAAATGGAAATAGTGATAGACTGCTTTGATTTTCTGGGCATAGATAAGCACTGAGACAGTCACCTGTGTGAAGAGGCAACTATTTACTTACTTATTTTAATACATTTAGAGCCTTAACTTGTCTCAGTCCTATCTTGTAAGGGAGGGACTTGGCTGCACTGCCCCTGAACCAGGCATCTTCTCCAGCCTGCTCCTCCAGCAGCAGGCAACTCAAAGCAGTCTCCCTGACTGTACTTTTTTCTGTTAAATGCCATTATCAGTCAGCATAACTCACCAAATGCCACAATTTACTATTTCATTCCATCTGCAGATGTACTTGGTAATCATTTTATATTTCCTTCCAGGTAACCAATAAAGCCGTTGAACAGCATTATGCCAAGAAGGGATTCCTGTGAGCTCCTACTGGAAGTAACCCTTGAGATGAATACTCCCCAACTATAATCACTTTTCAAGATGTTTCTGTTATCCCATTTTTAATCCATTTGGTAACTCTGGATTACGCTGACTTTACTCACTGTTATTTCGTTTTGGTTTTAACCACTGTGTCAACAAGACCAAATAAATGTCATAAAGTAGTCTAAGTGTATTAATGTCAGCACAGCTATCTCTGTCAACTTCATTTCTGTTCTTGGAAAAAGCAGTATCAAGTATGTTTGACAAGATCTATTATCCATAAAAACTTGCTGGCTGGCATTTGGCATGATGTCATCTCTTCAGATTTGTTGGAGATATTTAGTCTCAACCTTCCAAAGATTGTCCTTGACCTATAGTTACCTGGATCATCTTGTTTAACCTTTAAAAATTCTGGCACAACATTTGCTTTTTCCAGTTCACTGAAACTCTCCTCAGAATGCCAAGATTTGTTAAAAAGCAACAATAATGGTTTAGACAGTTCAACTCTATTAATGCTCTCCTGTGCAAGGTTTCTGATCTGACAGAAAATTAAGGAGGAAATATATAGTTACTGAATTTTACTTCTAACTTCAAGTTTACAAGAGCTGAACTCCTACTAGAATCACTTGCCAGCATTTTCATAATGAAGTGCCCCCTTCAGCATCTTTGCTACAATGCTTCAAAGAATCTCAAGTGTTTCTGTACCTCGCAGATGCAAAACACATGAAATATTACAGGGACATTTTGCTTTTTTTTTTTTTTTGCTCCTTTGTTATTTCTCTCTTCCTCCCATCATTTGCCTACATTTTATAGAAAAACCTGGAAGTTTTACACAGTAAGATCAAAGGACAGATACCTGAAAAAAAAGAAGTGAACTTTTGTGCAGTCTTGTAAGCAACATTCATGGTTGTGTCTGAAAATTTTTAGAAGCTTTGGGTTCAGCTAATGTTAACAAATAATCAGTGTAATAACCCTGGTTTTGGCAAACTCCTTAAACTGTAGGGGTTTGAACTCAGACTGTATTTAAACACTAGCCCATTTTAAATCTGGCCTGCATTATTTCTGAAGCTGTGGAGTAAACATCTTTCATTTTCTGTTGTGTCTTATGGCATTTATAGTAGCTGGTGGAAAGCCAAAATGCTGAATAACAGTTTCTGTCTTATTGCCTTACTTCATCTGAAAATACAGATATAAAAACTTTTTGGAAAAAACGATGACAGTAGTAAAAAAGGTTCAAACCTAATGTAAGAAGTTTTTTAACAGATTAGTGGATTCATCACTGGTTATAGTTCTAGTTTGCTGAATGGAATTCCTAACAAACTGCCAGGTACATCTACTACATCCATATCTACCATCTAGATTTTAATATGCTCAGTTTCAAGCATATTGGAATATTTTTTCAAATATTTAACCTCAATTTCCACTCTCTTATGTGTATAAAATACAACAGAACAGCGGAAATACGATGTTTTTGTGTATGTCTTCAGTATGTGTGGATCAAATAATAAAATTTTTTTACCCTCTAAATAAGAATGCAAGAGCAGCACAACTTGCCATTAACATATAAATTTGCATGTTAAGTTCCCTGTAAAATGGCAAAAGTGATTGTTTGCTTGTGGGAGATGTTAGCTAGAGTAACTTTTTCCTCACATTTGGCTGATCCCACCATTCTTGATTTGTAAAGCCTCCTGAATCACTACACAACACTAACTCACCTCCTGACGTATCAAGAGGGATAAAAAAGGTTGGGTTTTTTCACGTTAGGAAAAGCTACTGTATTAATACACCGTTATGCAGAATGTCCTACAACCAAACATAACAATGTAAAATAACTCCAGGATTCTTTATGCTTTGATTACACCTATTGGTGCATTGCTCTAATGTCTAAAAGCTCTTTCTAGTGCGGTACACAATGGCTTGTTTTTAAAAGTAAACTTTTGTCTGGATGAAATTTTAGTTTTGTTAGTTCCTCTTTTTCTTTCATCTGTTTGCGCACCAGATCTAGAAGACTTTTTATACGCTCCATTATTAGAGAGTGTGAGACAACAGCTAACACAGGCCAACTATGGACTCTCAAAGAACTGTTTCAAAAAACCAAACCATACAGAAGTACGATAAACCTTCTTAATTTGAGATTCTTTGCTTAGGGATTCAGTTTCCTGGGATTGAAATAGTCTTGCAAGTGGAAGAAACAACTCAAAATAATGCATCTAATGAATACCAGTTATAGTGACCAACGGAAGCAGGCTAAAGCAGTACCTTCTACCTGCTGGGATTCTGGTTCTCTGTACAAGACACCTCTTGGGTCTTGAGTGCTTATTCTAAAACTGGCTTCAAGTCTTCTGACAGGATGACATCTATTTTCTACAGATTTGTTTGTTTGTTTCAGCATGTGAAACATGAAATATTTTTAGTCAATTCTACTTCTACCAACACAAAACTTAGGGTCAGTACCAATTAAAATGTTGATGATGCTGGTTACAAATCCTTTGCAATATTTCTTAGCTCCCCTATCATCTCTACAGTAACAGAACGTTTTCCATTAGCTAAGAGACTTTCTACTTCTTGCAGTCAAAGAGTGGAAAGAAGACTACGTATATAAAATAAACCCAAAATGTAAGTTTTAATTTTTTTTAAAGATTTTGAAGCCCTGTGGTATTTTCCAATATGAAAACAGCTAGAGGTGGAAGTGGTATGGAGACAGAGCCATGATGACACTTGTGCAGCTCAGTTTACATACATAATTACCCTAAGAATGGTCTAAAACGTCAGAAACTTGCACCCAAATTTCTCTTTAGAGCCCACATAAACCCAATGTAAACAATTTCAAGTATCTAAGAAAAAAAAGATACAAGATACACGTGCTTTTTGCCTGTGCTGCCAAAAATTACTTTGGCTGACATGATATCACTACCAAAGCATTTGTTAACATAATGTTATTTACTTCTAGTTTTGCCAAACTACAATGTTTATTTTGTACCTGTGCATGTTTGCACTTTTACTGTGTTCTAGACCATGATTTCAAAGAAACAGCGGTTTGTGCAAGAAATATTTAGTCTCTCAGTCTGAAACATTCAAGGCAACATCCCTAGAGCAATATCATGCAAAAAGGCAACTTCCCCATTTCATTTATGACCAGAAGTTATGAAGAAAGACAAAGAATTTACCCGATTCCTGGAGATAGCGATACACCAAGAAATTCACTTCGTCACTGGTTATGCTCATCTTAGCCCAACCTCAATATGATGAGGTTTACGAGAAGTGTGATCCACGCTCTGTTCAAGGGAGAGAAAAGAACAGGTTTTGTTTTATCTTAATTTACTATGAAATGTGTTATCAAAACAGAGGTGGGAATTGTTAAGGTATTTAAAGACGTCATGAAGTTATTAGAGCTGTAACATCCCAATGTGAGGCATCCATTAAATACTGTGAATCAAGTACTCGGCTGTACTGCACCTTTTAGTACAATTCAGGAGCAGTATTTAACATACCTGAGAGAGTCAGAGGGAGCATTTTAAATATTGGAAAACTTTTCTAATGTCAACTCCTTTACTTGTGTGGCTTTCCTACAAGTTCTTCAGAGACTCCTCTTTACTGTGTGAGCGTTTTTAGAATTTCTGGCAATTACAATCATGTATAACACACCAGATTATAATATTTTTGCAGCTCTGAATTTGTAATCCAATTTTTTGTCCAGTTGTTCATCCACTGAGGACAGATTCTTTCCTTACAAAACTGTGTTATGCAATGAATGGGGCCGGAGGGGAAGAGAAAGAGAGAGAACACCGTATACCTTGAGCCAACAAGGAAGACAAATATCCTTGTATTATATAAAGCTGTAATATTATAATGTCTCTGTTCATTAACGCTGAGCAAGAATTAAACTCCAATTTTTCACTTAAGTAATTGCAACCTTAAGGATGACGGTTTTACATTACTATTTTGGGCATATAGTCTGGTAATAAAAACACTGGGTTTAGATGATAAATTTGTTTTGAATGTTTTCCATTAAATCTTGATGATTCATTCCTGTTTGGGAATGTGACTTAAGTAGTTTGGTTTTAAAAGACCTAAGTACTCCTCAGACATAAACTTTACAGCTGTGTCAGCCACACCATACCTGTGAGTGATCACATACAGCTTTGGCCGCAGAGGCGCACGCGGGGCTCTCACCGCGCGCTACAAATGAAAGACCGTAGGCTTGGGCCGGGTGTTTTGATTTCCTGTATGTCTCTTCTTGGCAAGTGGAAAGGTCGTCTTTGTTCATTGAAAACCTCTTCAGTAATTCCTGCTGCCTAAAGTAGCACCTGCTACTGCAGGCGATGGTGATCGACGACGCTTCCCCTGCTGATGGTTTAAACCAGCAGGTCACTCATGACTGTAACAGATGTCTTTGCATATTTATGTAAATGGAGGTCTTTCGAAACCTGGTAAGCCTTTTATTATCCCGGGCTGTATTTCATCAATAGCTTGGATGCTGGTTTTTCTTATGAAACCATAACTTGCTAATTTGGCAGACATCTTCCTCAAATACTTGAGTCTTAATTGTTACAGTTTACATTTCATGGAGGACCAGAAGAAACAAAGTACTGAAAATCATTCAGTCTCCATAAGGAAAATTTAATCTCCTTTGGAAAGGATGAATGCTTTCTGCTAAGATTCTGGCTGAGGACAGCATCAGCTGTATTGAACATCCATCCCTGTCACACATGCCACGTATTGCCCTGGGAAGCCACTCAAGTCTCTTTTCTCCTCAATCCCTCATTTGTAAAATGGGCTCAAACTTCTCTGCCACACGGTTAGGAGACTGGAAGCACAGATAGTGGTTAGGACTGAAGTTACCAAGGCTGGCAACTTCAGGCAGTGAAAGCACCACTTCCAGTATGACTTTATACACACTTCTTCCAGACAAACAGGCTTGGACCTGAATAATTAATAGCCTCCTGTGCTCCTTTTGCATAATCATTGCCGTACAATGAAGAACAGGACAGACATTCACAGCAACAGTTAAGGCCATTTTAATCTCCGAGTGCTTAAAATACATCTGTATCGTTGCTATGGCCATGATAGTAATAAATCAAAATAATTTGATCGCTGTGGGCTGAAAAAACCCCCCACTTCTAAAAGCATTTTAAAAATAGCTGCTTCAGAGTTTGGTGGTAGGAAAGTTGGTAAAGATGAAACCGCTTACAAAAATTCAGTTTCAGCAATGACGTACTCTGTGGTAAGATGAACTTTATTAAAAAAAAAAAAATCAAAACCTTCAAATGCCATTTCTGGGTGCATCCTGACAATTTTAGATATTAACATGGTATTTCCCACATACAGAGGGTTGCTTTGGGAAAGGGGAGGCAATGGAAAGGAAGAACGCTCTGTTTTGTTTGCTTTTCTAAAGATGACTTTTCTTAAATAAATTAAAATCAGAGAAAATCAGTGTGATTGCAAAACAGCTCCAGAAAAAAAACCTTCTACAGCAGCTACCTTTGTATCAGAATCCCAAGTACACCTAGTACTAGTTGATTTTACAATGCATTTTCTCTGAAGTCAGTCAACAGGAATTACTTTGACACATGCATCAGATCATATCTTTATACTGACATTGTTACCATGCCACAAGTAACCAGATGATCTCCACTCATATATTTAAGGTTTCTTCTCTCCCACAGATGTCAGTGTAGCAATCAGATACACAACCGTAAAGCTTTTACCCGTCCAAAGCAAGACACAGATTTTGCCTTTTACCCAGAGAAATCTATTCATTAGAAATCTGGCTGACCACACTCAATTTCATTAATGCTCTTTTTGATTCCTTTCTTCTCTGCAAATAAACAGTACAAATAAAAGTAGCTCAAAAAGACATGGTGGGGAGGAGAGGAACATCCTTATGTTTTGTGTATCTCCAAGACTGATTCATAAGGAACAAACAACTAGCCTCTCCCTCAATATATTTTTAAATGTAGAAATGTAAACTTCTGTAGCAAATCACAGAAGCTTTCAGTCACCACTGTGATAGATTTATTTCTGCTAATTGATGGCCTCCTTTTGTTACTGACAACTGGTATTACCTAGATTAATAGTTTTTTAAAATAAATGAAGTGCAGTTTATAAACAATACTGATGTGCCTTTGGAGACATTTCACATTTAAACCAGCAATAACATCTTAATTCTTCAAAATGTCAAGAGGATTAACAAAAAGCATTCAAACGTGTTTGAACTTTCTTTCCTTGAAACACTTTTTCCTGCAGCCAATTACACATAATGGGGAGTTCTATTTACTTCAACCTCTAAAAATTCGGCTTGTGATCCTGTAGATATTTAAGAATGCCCAAAAATGTGACCTGAGTCAATTAAGACTTCCCAAAGTATAATGGATGCAAAACATACAAATCCCATCAGTGGGTGGATGGGTTGTTACGATCATTCAAAAACACTTATTTTAAATAAAGAACTCTTAGTTCTATCAGGGCAAGTTTGCAGAAATGCTTCCCATATAGGGTTGAAAATCTGGGATATTACCTCAAATACCACTATTGTGCTTCTAGGGCTGCCTGTCTTTTGCTGAACCAAATGCTTCACCTGGCATTGAACTGGCTCCAGTGAAGCTGGAACTGCGGCACACCTCCCTGTGCTCCGGGCAGCCAGGCCAGCCTGCTTCCCAGGGTAACCACAGGACCTGATCTGGCTCTGTGCACCCACATACCACTGCTCTCAAATTAAACCTTCCTGGAGCACTGGGAATCCTGCTAATGGGCCATGCAAGCGGCTCTGGAGAAGGCAGCCTCACGTATAGCCATGGTTCAGCACAGTGACAGCCAGGTCAGCTAAGAATAGTTTATTTACAGCCAATCATCCCCTTACTCAAAAGGATTGCTCTTCCTTTGCCAGGCATATTTTAGCACTGCTGCCATAAATAAGGGAGATCTGGCTGAAGAATCAAGGGAAAATGATCTTTTCAATTTCGAAACAGCATCTGAAGACTCAATTCCTCTGCCTCTTTTCTAAACGATGGTCACTGGGTGGTCCCCCAGGGCCATGTCCTGCCCTCCAGGCCAACCCCGGGGCAGGGGACAGCTGAGGTTATTTTGGAAAATGAGTTTACATTTGCTACTTGAACCAGCACGCCATCCATAGAGACTGGGAATTACCAGTCAATCTTCCCCTCAGGAAGGCAGAAACAGGTCAGACATTTAGGGAAAACACCTAAACTAAAACCTAAACCTGAAACCTAAATAGTAACTCGGGCACTTCCCATTTGTGCATCCAGCCCTCCTAACAGAAATTTATCAGATGCCTGGTCTGGCTCTCATCTTACACCTTCAAAAATTCTGCAAGCTCCAGTCTGCTTTAACTGAGTGCTGAGCAGTTGTCAACTTCTCGTGAGAGGGTTTTGGTGGTTTTTTTTTTTTGAGTCATTGTGGCAAAATAAACACTGTCCCCTTCTCACCTCCAAACCCCAGCTGAAACACTCAAATTTTCATTTATCTCCTGCAGAGGCTAAAATATTTTTTCACAACTGAAATTTTAATGATAACAACAACATTGTCATTAAAATGATAGGGAGGAGTAAAGAGAAATTGTGTATTTGCTTTGGGGAAAAAAAAGGCAAAAAGCAGAGGTTCCATAAAAATGAAAACATTCCAGAAAATTCAAACATTTAATGCTGTCCCATGCCCTGCTGCATGGGAACCAGAGTTCACACACTTATGCTCCCATTTTCTCACCGAAGATGGATCTGTGCACCAAAGTGCACCTCTCAGGACCCAAGACAGTCTCCTCATCTCAGAGAAAAGAATGTGAATGTAATTACTGAAACAGACTCTAGGAAGGCACCGTGACAGCACAGCCAAATCAATGTGTTACTGTTTTGTATATGCTCCGTAGTTCAATGAAAAACATTTCCTAAAGCCAGAAGCCACTTCTCACAAAATGAGTCATTTAGGCAATCTCTGTGTTTTCTGTTGAAAAATACTTTCATCAGAAACTTTCAATGAGGCCTACGCTTCTGTATTTCTGGGATGTGTCTTACCGTAGAGCCAGAACAGAGTCAGTAGCCAGCAGCTCCTCCCCAAAGGCTAACGAGCTCTGCTTGGCCCTCACCAATGCATTCCTCAGTCTTGGCTTTTATCAAAGCTGCCACTTCTTGTGGAGGAACTCCAGCATGCTGCTTTCTCAAAATGCCAAACCAAACTTCTGGGAGAGGAAAAAAGCACACTCTGCTTCTTCTGCCCTCACAGTCTCTCCTGCCATTTCATGAATCTAAAGAGCAAAACATCTTTTCTTTTCAAATATCCTGACAATGGAATTGAGACCATCACACTCCTTTAGATTACAAGGAATAAAGCACGGAAGAATGGTTCTATCCTAACTCCACTATCAGTGACCAAATTAACAGTGAACCCTGTTCAAAATGCAGCTTGAGCAAGCATGACTTCCTGATTCTTCCTTGCAAGGCTTGATCAAGACACCTTGCTTCAAAACCACCAAATCTAAAATATAAACAGTTGCCCATTCTAGAGACCTTGCACTTAAGAAAGCAAATCAAGATGTGCTTACAATAAGAGTTGTACCGTTATTTCCCTGGCCTTTCTTAATGAGAATGCAAATATGTTAACTATCTTCACTCTGTAAATGATAACCTCATGTCACCCAAACCATTTAGTGACAAAAATGAGGCAATTCAAACATCTCAGAACTATTGGTCTAGGCTAGTTACAGATGCTCGCAGATGTCTTTGCATCACTTATACTGTTAATATTTTGAAGCTTTCTTTACAAGAGCAGTAGCATATTTGTTGTTTTGGGGAAAACAAAAGCTGAGATTCCCCAGAACAGAGTGATCTCCTTTGGGAATGGTTAGTGAGTTGTGCAGTACACTGTCATACTTAGATGTCTGTCACCCATGTTTATAGCACATCAGTAAGGACAGGGACCTCAGTGGCAGAAGGCAATAGGCTTGTCAAAAATCCTGCACTGCCCAATGTTAAGCTTGGCTCTTATTTTGGTTTTAAGTCCATTTATTTACAGTGACCTTCTGCTGATTTTTAAAAGACCACACTAAACCAAAACAAAACCAGGGAGCCACAGCTCATTCCTGTTCTCACTGCTGCCTGTAAGACCACACCCACATGAAAAGTTGTAACAACTAAACCTGTACCTGAGAGCTTCAGAAAAAAATTGCATGGATATAATAAAAGCCTACGTTGGATCCTGACACATTAGGGTATCTCATATTATTAGCCAGTGAGCTCAACCATATCAGTGTTCCAAATCTGGTGCCAATCAGAGAAAAGGGAGGAATACCATCTACAGACATGTGGTAGTGATCAATTAACCTGCAATTCTGTCTTCAAGAGGTCACTCTCGATGAATCAAATGCTGTATGGGCAAACCTGGCAAAAATGAGGCTTTCATTTCAATAAAATCAAAATGTTGTTCAGGGAGAAGGTTGGTTTACTATGCACTATCTCTAAAGAGTTGTCTTTGAACAGATGAATCTTTTTTGAAATTGTAACTGATCCTACTGTATTTATTGTTTTAAAAATCTGCAATAAATTATCAAAATAGTTGTCCTGTCCTGGAAAAAATGTTAACAAAATAACACATCATCCAGTAAACTACCAAAAAAATAAAATTAAGGAAAAAAGTATCACAAAGATATTTATAAAAATAATTTCATGAGTTAAACACTTTGGTGGATATAATTGCAGAAACTTTATTTCTGCATGAATACTACTCTTCAACAAACTATAAATTACATTTCAAACTAAAGAGCCATTTGGAACCAAGCCCACATCTTTTTATTTAAAGAAAAGGCACCAAGAAATATTCCAACAATTTGCAAATGCTATTCAAACATTTTTCAATTATTCAACAATTCCCAGAGCAAAATAACTAATCATCAACAGAAGACAAGCCTTTAATCACCAAATTCCCAGCAAACTTTACCTCCTCTATCAAAAGATTCTGAACAGTGCATCAGATCTTTCATAGCTATAATCCCTTAGTTTGATCAGGTTGTTTTTCAGTTCTCAGCTGGTTTACTTAATTACATCAGCTCCCAGCATTTTAGTTCTAATAGTTCAAGTGGATCTTTTCCAACTGCCTTTGCTGCAAAATGAAATGGGTTTTCCAGTATTGATTTTTCCTTTTTGTCTCTTTGCTAAGGGGAAAAAAGGAAAAAAACCCACAATTGCTCTTCCTAATTAGTGCAATTGTGTTTTACCTCTTTCATAGCTTCGTTTGAAGATGAGGCACCTTCAATTTTTTTAAAAAACAGAAATGTTATTTACACTAATATATTATATGGAAAGCTCTGGGAAGCCAGACAAAGAAAGACTAATGGGAAAGCAATGGTTGACAGCAGACCTTGAGCTTGCAAACGAAATGAAAATAATTGTTTAAAAATAAAAAAAGAAGGAATTACAGAGGCTTGAGAAATCAAACCACATGATTGGATTTAGTTTGAGAACCAAGATACCTCATCAGTCTTGGAACAACTGAAGTCAATTGGGAATGCTGCCACTAAAGAGAACCAAGGATTTTCTTCCTTACATGAGCACAAAATTGCAATTAGGACAAAACCAGGGACAATGGTATGTGTCCACTCATTTCAAACCAATTAGGCCAAAATACATGATTGTCTGATGGTGTAGTAACCAATGGTCTGTGTGCATGTGCGTTTCCATGCACGTCATACAACAAAAATGTGCTTTAAGTCTTACAAGTAGTTCTACATGTTCAAAAACGTTAAGGAAGATCGCAACTTTAAAAAGATGGCAGAATTTCTCTGGTGATAAACCATTTTCTTTAATTTTGCAAGAAGGCAAACATATTAATACTATCTCAACTTTAACTTTTCACTTAATATACCTGGATTTTCTGTAAAACCTCAATGAAACAAAACATTAGCATTTACATTTTTCATCTTTACTTCACATTCACAGTTTTGAGGTGAAATGAATGTGATGGCATGAGTTCCTACCAGAACTGGCTGTACCCGATTCAGATGTGAGTAAAATAACACAGCTGAATTTTCAGAATGAACATTCCTCCCAAAAACCTAGAATAAAGTACAGTTTCTTTTTCAGCTAACACTTAATATTAAATATACACTAAAATAAATGTGAAGTATCTTGAGTTCTGAGCTGGTCTGTAAGAATGGACACTGGCAGACATCAACTGTGATGAGACAGGCCATGGTCTAGTAAAGGAAACACTGGCTTTGAGGTGACACCATGTTGCTGGGACACAAAAGGAGCTTCCAGAAACCTCCAAATGGCTCAGCCACCTGCTATATGGGCAGTGGGGATTACCAGCCATGGCACCCATTTTAAATGAGGCAATTGCAGGGCAAGGAATACAAGAGTGATGGGTCTGAAGGATTTGCCCAAAAGACAGAATATCTGAATAAGGCTTTTTTTATTATTTCTGATTTTTATCTTTGCTGCTAAAAATGGTACAACTGGTAGCTGGGGTCAAAATCTTGATTTCTCCAAACACATCTGAGCGCTTCACTGCAGAACTGGGCTGTGTCTTGATTGCGCGCCTTATTTTTGAAGAGCGAGGTAAGGATAAAACACCCATGTGTGTTTTTTCACCATGTTCCTTACACAAACTGTTTCCTATACCATCCTGAGGGTAAATTCTCATTATAAAAACCAGACCACTACCACCTTACTGGTTGCAGTGGTGTCAGTGCCCAGTACAGTGGTAGGGACTTCCAATATGCAACATGCTACAGACAGGTCGCCTGTGCACTGCCAGACCACAGACGTGGCATGCAGAGGAGTGAAGTGCAAAGGGCTTTGAGACTTGGTCCTGCACCTTGTCCCTTTGTCCCACAGCTGTGAGGCACCCCCAAAGCTCTCCAGGCAAGTGGCAGCACAGACACAGCACCACCACCATGCAGGAGGGCCTGTTCGTCCACATACCTGCAGGTTTATGTGCTACATCCCTCCATAGGACCCAGATACACAGTAAAACCTGTTTCAATTCCATGCCTATACGAATTTCATCCTTGCTTACTATCTTTCAGGACAGCTTGACACAAATACAGTTGGAGACAAACTAGGAGTGAAAACCATTCTGGTACTAGAATTTAAGAAGTTACCCAGTAACTTGCATGATAAAGTCTTCTCTTGGACTTAGCAAAGCTCTACTTGAGATGAACCATCACAAATCTGTGTGAGGCTAACCAACCTACAGTTTTCTAGCCATGCAGGCTGGCCCCACACAGCTGCAGGCTCCTAGAAGTAAAGGACAGGAGAAGTACCAGTGTTCATCACATGTGGGAGGTGGAGATGGGCACATCCCTGACACCTCACAATCTGGGATCTGCCCAGTAAGAGAGAGCCACCAAGGTCTAGAGAGCAGCAGGGAGCTGCAGCAGCTCAGTTAGCTCATGTCTGGATGGCCTCAGGCAAAGGGAATGTGCAGGGATGTCATTAAGGGGGTGTGTTTTTATTAGTTTCTGCTAATAAGCTCAGCAGATGTTACTGGAAAGAGTTTGATGTTATTTTTCCATCATTTTCAACGGTTTTTTCCCCCTCAGAAAGCAAAGGGAGTAGATCTTGCCACATATTTCAACCTTCACTTGTTCCCCCTGTAGTATTGTTAAAAATGTATCTGAAGATTTTCTTTGTTTTTATTATTATTACTGTACAAAGGGAAAAAGCATTTTCCCCATTTGTCTTTAATTCCAAAATAGCTGAAAGGATTATACACCAAATTAATGAGGAAAAATACTTTTCAGACTCACAGCATGGAAAATTTAACCCCCTCCAAAATAAGTATTTTGTAAATTTTAGAATATACAAAAACAAAGAACTATAATGGAAACTATTTCAAACTTTTATTATGGCAGTTCCTATTATAAACTATTTATAAAGATTTTAACTATGGCTATAAATACTTCATGCTTTCCCTTGATTAATCCTAAGAGAATGTCAATGTTAAAAGATGCAAGGACAAAGATTACAGAGGGTAGCACAGTGGAACAGAAAAAGATATACATAAATTCAGCATACTAAATACACTGCTATTTAGTTCTTACTGGAAATCTGTTGCAGCATTTTTTTTGTGTGTGTTCATTTTTTTTTTAAACATAACCATCCAGCTTATATTGGTTTGAGCTCTGGAGAAGGGTTATTAAATGTCTCCATTTTATGGAAGTTATAGGACTACTTTCCTTGTTGGAAGGTGGAGAGGGAAGGAAGATGGATGGAGGGAAGTAATTTGCTTTTAAAGAATGCCTGCTGAAACTTCTAAGCAATCACTAAAGTAAAAAGCTTGTTTCTAGGTTATTCTTCTGCATTCACATTGCTAAATATTTTATAGAGAAACTTCCCACTAAAAATCAATTCAAAGAATTAAGGGTGAGAAATTTCTGTCTAATAAAAACTACCTCAACTACCAATTTCAGACACTGCTTTATCTTGAACTTTTCCTCTCGATGTTCTATGACCAGGATTTAAATAGCTAAGAAAAATTCACACACAGTGTATCCAGTAATATAATCCAAGTTGTACAGCACTTTCACATATATTACCTGCCTTTTCATCCATCCTCCCCCCTTTACATGCTGTAATGGTCCAAGAGGGGTGAGGCACTCTCTTTGTCATTTCAGACTTTCCTGGCTTTTCTGGGTGAGGAAAGAACACCACAAAATGACAGAGAATCGCATTTCTAGTGGCAGCATCATGAAGTCCTACACAGCCCTAATATCAACAGCAAAGTCTATGGATTAAAAGGCAATGCTAAGAGGAAAGCTTTTTAACCTCCTTTTTGAAAAAGCTAAACAGCCTAGAAACTTAGATGAACTAAAAAATCCTTTGGGAGTCAGAGACAGACATGACATAATCTAAGGTTTTCATAAAAAATTTCAGTTAAATACTTCTCAGGAAGGATTTTAATATATTATGACACAGCTATTAGTTAGCTCAGATTAAATAAAAAAAGCACTCCTCTGCTTTAAAAAATCAAGATACAGAGAACTGAAGCCTTAAATTCATACATACAGAGTTTGAGAAGCTTTTAAAGGTTTTAATCCCTGGACAAGAGTCACTTTATCAGAGAATAAAATGATTCTACATTTTTGGTCTTCCCTCTAAGAAGGACTCCAGGGAAGCTAGAGGTGATCAGGAAGGCTGAAGTAGATGTCAATCATACGCTTGCTATTACAGAAATATTATAAAAGCTGCCGAACACCAGTAGGATTTTGGGTACCTACAGGCTTGAGGGTCACAGGCTGGAGGAGATCTCAGGAGGTTGCAGGTCTCACCCCCTGCCCAAAGAAGGGCCAGCTGTGAGGTCAGAGCAGGCTGCTCAACAGAGCTCAAAATCCTCCTTGGACAGGGATGGCACAGACTCTTGGGGTGACCTGCTCCATTGCCTCACTCCCCATGGGAACACCTAAGGAGAAGCTTCTCCTCAAACCCAGTCCAACTTCTCCTCAAATCTGTTGCAGCTTGTACCTCTTGTCTCTCACCCTGCCAGACTGCGCTGCTGTGAGGGACCCGGCTCCATCTCAAGGACTTCCTGTGGGCTAGGGGCTGTCAGGTGTTCCAAAGCCATCCCTTCTCCAGGCTGCCCCTTCTCCCCCACTCCCACCTCACAGTGCCAGTGCTCCAGCCCCTGTGTCCTCCCAAGCACTCTCCAGCTTGTCCACATGTTTCCTGTGTCAGGTGCAAGACCAGACGCAGTATCTGGATGCGGTGTGACAGGAGTCACACAGACAGGGACAATCATTTCCCTTCATCAACTGGCGGTGCTCCCACTCACACTGCCCAGATTATTTGTGTCTTCCAGTTCACGCAAAAAGAAATTACACCAGGGCTATAAAGAGGCAAAAGCTCCATATGACTTTAAAATGAACATCAGTACCAGCACAAATTCAAAGGAAGCAATTTTTCCAAACTGGAACAATCTTACTCATTGTCCTCTTTACTAATTTTATTTGGAAAAAAGAAATCTTATTTGGAAAAGACATGCAGGAAGGTAGATAGGGTAACACTTCATACTGTCATGCCTATTAGATCTTCTAAGGATACTGTAACCAAGTGGGTATTTTAGTCATTCAGCTCCTGGAACATAATTCTCAAAGACTAGTTTGCTATGAAATTCCCTCTACAAGGAATAGGGAGAGTTATGTGCCTGTTTCAAAGATTTATGTGTTTTCCTGTAGACGTGGATTAGACACTTGTCTGAGACTGGGATTCATTGCTTCAAATTTCCGCTCCAAATCCAGGCTCTGATTTGTATTTTTGGCTGTGGAGAACTGACTCAGAACTTTTATTTGAAAAGGGAAAAAAAAAAAAAGGAGAAAGGTGGTAGTGGAAGTGGTATAACAGATTTAAGAGACTGAAGATTAAAGTATTTACTGAAGAATTAGTGGGTTCAGACTTGCATTTTCCAAATCCCAGGAGAGCACACTTTACACCTGGCTACAGGTTGCTGAAACAAAACCACTATGGAGCAAAGAATTGAGAGGCTTGAAAGGACCAGGAAAAGCAGTAAGGGTCTGTAACCCCTCTTAATTAATAAATCACTTGTTTATTGCAAGTATCTGGCTGCTGAATCATGAATCATATACATTTCAATATTGTTCAGCATCAATGAAAAATTGATTTAAATACAAGCATTTGTCCAAAGATAAATTTTCTTTCTTTTTTTCCACTCTTCAGCACTCTTTTTTACATATGTTTTACATTTCCTTATTAAGAGAAGATAAAATTGGTCTCCTTATTTCTACAGAGACTCAAGGGCCTTTTGTAGTATTATGCAAGGAGCAGACATCAACACCTATATTTAAGCATGACTTATTAAAAGCTTATATTATCATTTATAATTCAACTCTGTTTTAACTATTTGGACTGTAAAGCTCCACAGTGAGTCTTTGCCTCAGGCAAAATTTTTTTTTTCTGGAAGGCATAAGCAAAAATAGTTCAGTCATTTCAGAGTGAAGGTGGGGAAAACCCAATTTGCCAATATTTATACAGTTTCAGTGTTTCAATGAGAACTTCCACTGCCTCTATATTTCAGAGCAGGGATTTGGCAGAGAGGCTGCTCTCATGGCAGAACCTTTGTTGTCACGTTGAAAGTCTGTGCAAATTTGACTATAATAAAGCCTTCTGAAAATACTACTTGTATACATGTTGCACAGGTTTATTAGAGTCTGTAATTCAATTATCAAAATATTTTCCTTGTATTAACTTTGCTTCCTACTCAGGAAGGCAGTGTTATCTCTGACAAAGGCTCCTCTCTCTGACTCCTGTCAGATCAGAGTGTTTTTACACAGGGGAAAAGCAGCCACAGGCTGATGCCTGGGAAAGGGTGAGGGAACTCATTGGGAATGACAGGCTTATGGACAGCTGAGATGGTAGTCTCAGGTGTCTCATCTCACCAGATGAGACATGAGACTCCTTTTAACATGGCTCTGCTGTCAGTGAGCAATATTTTGGTACTATAAACTAGAAAAAGGCTATCAAACAAAATCCATCAGTGAAGAACCATCATTTAAGTTTTTTACTGACTACCAACTTGTACAGTGCTAGCCTGAGCTCTTGAGAAAAGGGATATCCTAAACCCTAATGTTGGCAAAGGAAACCATAAGACTCACAAGGATGCAAGAATACCTTCTTCCCAACAAGTATTTCAGAGGAAAAAATATTATAATCAAAATATGATTTTTAAATTTCTCTGCTGTCCTTCATACTAATTTTTATCAGTCACTTATTCCTACAGATCGAGACTGGATGATCTTTAATGCCCTGGACCTCTATTTATTTACATCTTACTTTTATTATTTTTATGAGTCAAGGATTTTTCTCCTAAGCATTCAATTACAAGACTTAGTTAGTTTATGGGACTATTTTTAAAAAATTGGAAAGTATAATTTAAAAAACATAGAGTAAGATTTTTTTCCTTCTCCCATTTGTTTCTTTCTCAGTTAAGCACAGACTTTAATAGCATAGCTGTTTGCTTACAAGGACCTATATTTTACTTGGATCAAATTTAATTTGAAAATTGCTGAAATTTTTAACTCTTAATAGACTGCTAACATTAATCAACTCCTTTGACCATAAGAAATGCACAAAAACACTGTTCAATGCATACTTATTCTCAGGGACTGCATTCAAAGACAGAAAAGAAACGAAACTTGTTCTTGCCAGTGCCACTTTTAACATGGCTCTGCTGTCAGTGAGCAATATTTTGGTACTATAAACTAGAAAAAGGCTATCAAACAAAATCCATCAGTGAAGAACCATCATTTAAGTTTTTTACTGACTACCAACTTGTACAGTGCTAGCCTGAGCTCTTGAGAAAAGGGATATCCTAAACCCTAATGTTGGCAAAGGAAACCATAAGACTCACAAGGATGCAAGAATTTAGTCCTTTCTTTTCTTTTTAAATAAATTTCTCACAATTTAACCTGATGTTTATGGATGCTGACAATCCCTTAGGTCCAAAAGACAGTTTTGCCACATCAAATACACTGATGAAGATGATCCTACTTCCAGTCAAAAACCTTGTGAAAGAAATCTTAAAAACAGAGAGGGTTTCACCTTTTCTACATTTCATACTAATACATCACTGTTACCTGACTGGGTAATAGCTTTTCATTTTCTTTAGGAAAAGGAAAATAAGACTGGAAAAAAGGAAAATACTACCACAGATATTTCCTTGAGAATTTTTCCTTTTTATCCACTGATACTTTAAGCCCTACCCTATGCATAAGTCTTCCATGACCGTTAAAACGGCAAAATACTCTCTAAGACATGTAGTCACTAAAATGTAATGGAGACCTGTTAAACAAACAACTTTAAATGATTTTACTTTATGTGATCTAACTAGTAATAGGATTGTAGCATGTCTCTTTTTAAATTCTCAGCTTTCTAATTTTAAGACCTGACATGGACACTCCCAATACAGCATTTATCATACACCCAGATCAAGCAATTAAGACTTTTTTGGGGGGAGGGCAGGAGTTCAGGCACATTTCACTGACAAAGAAAACTGCTTATAGTTAGTAATAAACTTTGCATTCCTTTTGGAAGGAATACAATATAAAATGTAGCAAAATAAAACAATATTTTTTGTATAAAATCAATAATTATAATGATAGTCTAAGAAAAGTATAGTTTTATGCACATGCAAATGCCAATTTTCACATTAAGAGATGAATCTCTCACCTCAGGAGCCCCAGTGTCACCATTAATGACTTTTTATTGTTCTGTATTTTGAAAGAACTCTTAAAACATTAACAAATATATCTTAAATGTTTCTATGTAGGTTTTGTTGTTACACAGAGGCTCTCAGGATGTGTCATCAACAGTTCAACCATTATGGTAAGGCATCATATCCACTCCCTTCCAAAGTGAAGGACAACACTGCATTTGTGACACAATGCGAACATAAATGTAAAGCATGTTTCATAAATTCACATCTCTAGGCTCTCTGATGATTTCAACTGTTAGTAACAAGAACAAAATAATTTCTACTGTTCCTCAAAAAGCAAAACTAACAACAGCCTTCCTAGGTCCACCTCAAATTAGGCCACTGCCTAATAATGCCAGTGTGTAAGAATGGCTCTTAACACTTCCAACGTATTAAAAAAAGATCAAAAAAGATCAGAAACATTCACTCGTGGCAGCTGCTCACCTGCCCCTCCCCCAGTCCTGCTTCAACTGAGCTTTCAGCTCCTCCTGGTTCTGTCTTGGTTACTGCAGCAGCAACCAGCAGAGCTGCATCCAGACTCTCGACTGAACTTCCACAAAGCTCTTAATTTCTGCAGAGAGTGGCTGACATGCTCATGGTGATGGTTCCAGCACTCAGTCATCTTCTGATGACTCTTGACTGAGTTGCATATTTTTTACTACAAAAAAAAAGTAGAAGTGGAAGAAAGAAAAGCCTGAGGACAAGAAGTCAAATATATTTTTATGAGTGTGGAGGTAGAAGTAAATAACAAACAAATCACTGACTTAAAATGAGTTATAATGAATCCCATAGCACCATAAATGCATGCACAGTGTTGCTGTAACTTCATTACCAAGTATGGTCCAGTTCAGCCTCTCCTGCCACCTGTTGCTGGAGTTACTTTTTCTCCTGTCAAGGCAAAACCCATTCCCTGAGCTTCTCCCTGGAACCAACCAGCGGAGCCTGAGGAGAGACACCGTGAACTTGCACATGGGACAAGGTCTGAGCCAAGTTTGAACTGCAGGGCTTAAATTCAGGAGATTAGTGGCAAACTGCACAGTGAGAGAGCTGATGGGCAGGACTGAGCACACGGACGTGCATCCTGGGGACACAGAAGAAAGCCTTCAATGACAAGGCAAGGACACAGGCACAGTGAAGAAGGAAGAGGCTGCCAGGTGTGGGATGTGGTCCAGTGAAAGCTGTGGTGGATGAGAATGCCAGCTGAAGAGAGAGGCTCCATTCCAAGAACAAAGAAATGCTTTCCTATTTAATTCCTGCTGCTTAATTGCACCCTCTAATGGTATTTAGGAAACATCATTTACTTTGATTACAGGTGAGGCTATAAAACAGGAAAGTTGCACAATTGCTTCTGCTTCAAGTCGATATTCCAAAGATTTCACAACTCCTGGAACACCCACACTACATTCCCTCACTTGAAACCACTCAAGAAACCTGGGAAAAAGCCCAGCTTAAATTTCTCTGTCCCTGCAAGATCACACATGAATGAAGACTTGTATTCAGCAAGTGGAATAAAGGTGTCAAATTTTTTCACCAGGGGAACGGGTGCCTGTAACTATACCTCTTACCTAAAATGACCTTTTTGTCATTCAAGAAATCACCCATTTTCTTTAGGTGTAAGCAGAATATTCACTCGTGTCATTTTCAGAAGTAAGGGATTACACAGAAAAATGAAAAACTACAGTGTAAGTAAGTATTCCCAAGACAAGACCTGAAATATAACAAATATTAAATGTGAAAAAACTATTCTGAAGATTTTGTCTTCATTCAAATAGAAGATCAAACTGTATGAAGAAAGAACAGATTCTTCAACACTAAATCCTCTTATACCTCTGGAAAAATAGAAAAAAACCCAAATTTCTCATGGTACCAACTATATTCTGTATGTTCTTCCACATTTAAAAGAAGTGCATCATTCCAATTATAATAATGAAAAAAAAACCAAACAGGAGACCAAAGAGCTGTGAGTACATCTCAAATATTGTGTTAATTCAGAAATCAAATTGCCTCTGAAGTCTACAGCTGTTCCTATTTGCCACAGATCAGATTAAATTTTGGCTGAGTCTGGTGTAAGTTAACAAACAAAATTTGTTAGTGCAGGCACTGGGGACACAAAGGCTTGGCCCTTTCAAATCTCCAATCTCAATCCAAGTTTAGGCAAAAGTGTGAAAGAAAACACAACTGTAGTTAGTTTTTGCTCAATTAATGGGGCACAGCAGAATTCCCTGTCTGTACACACCAGTCTGCTGGTATTTAATATAAATAAGTGACAGAACAAGCCATTTGAGGACTCACAATCTATTTAACAGAAACACAGGTCCTTCAGACTATTACACTGTCTTCAATATAAAATGGCAATTTTGAAATGTATGGCAATAATTAGATGCTCAATGTCAAACCAGGGAGGTGGTTTACAGCTATTCTCTTAATAGCATCTCCTAGAGTTCCTAACAGCATTTAAAATAGTGCCTGGACTGCCTGATGTGGCTGGAGAACACAGCTTTATCTAGCATACCCATTAACAATAAAAACCCAGAGACAAACTTGTCACAGGTTACAGTGTTCAGGTTAAGGGCTTCTACAGAAGTCATTTTGGTATGATAACCTCATTAAAACTGTGCTCAGAAGCTGCTATTGTGACACCTGTGACACATTAAATGCTCGTCAGAAAAACAGTCATCACTAATATCTCTATTTCTTCTGCTTCATAGAAAGGCTAAAATTGAGTTTCACTGTTTATAGATATGTCTGTTCGTTTAGAATCATCCTGCCAAGACTGAGCTTAAAAAAAAAAAATCTGGCCAATGTTACCCAGATTTAAGATGTATGTCCCGCATTCCTGTAGGTCAATTACAAATTTTCAGTCCTGCTTTATAAACCATCTTCACACAAGATGATTATATAAACCATTTGGAGATAGCTGAATAAGGCTGACCAGCATGTGGTCAGCTTTTTTTTTGTATGATAAATTGATATAACCTCATCTAAAAACTTTTAAAAAGCCCTTTTAAAAGTATAAAAACTTTTTAAAAAATCAGATATGAGTAAAATTTTACTATTGCTCTCAGTCTTTCTCATATATACCAAATCTGAAATTTTAAAATATTAAAGATATTCTTAACATTTCCCATTGCCTGCACTGAACCACTTCAGTTCACACGGACTCCTTCAGGGTATTCAGAAACCATGTGGTTGAAAGTCTCCTTGTGTATTTTGTTCCATGAGATACCAGGCCATTCCCAAGGATGAAAATAAGCCTGGTTATTTCCCAACAAGTTTGACATTGTTTTGCCATTTCCTGAATGAGCGTATCAGTCCTTGGCCACCACACAAATCATCCAGCCAGGACAGGCTATTTTTATAGTTCCCAGATGGTCTTTATGTACTTTCATGCATGACATGAGCTTCGCAGGATACAACCACTCTGTTGACCTTGGTGCATGTGAAACTGTTCTCTCCAAGAACAGAAAGGTAGGAGCTGTGTCATACACATGGGTACATCTATTCATAGTTATGTCGTGCACTTCAGCTAGCGCTGCATCGTTTCATTTTCACAATGTACCTTGAAATTTGCCATTGGCAGAAGTTCAATTTGTGTCATAAAAAACACACTGTCTTCAGTTTCAGTTCAGTCTAGTTATCTGCTGCTTCCAAAGGGAAATGTGACAAGGCATTTGCATTCAGGAGTTGAACAGTACTTTTGACCCCAGCTCTATTTTGACAGCAAACACTCAGCCATTATCACCCATTTCTGAAATTATATTTGAGATACTATTGACAGTCAGCATCTGAATAAATTCTTCCAAAAAATTCCCTTGAGGTTGCCTTCACATAGTCTTGGAAGTAGTAAGAAAAAAGTCCACACTCAAATATTTGACCTTAGCATTATTAAAACTACCTGACTGAAACATAACAATCAAATACCTCTAGGAAAGCCAATAGAAACCACAAATTACATTCCTTTTTGAGGATAACCAGTTTATTCATATAGACTGCTGCTTAGCAAAATGGGTAACTTACCACCTGCACAGCAATTCACTAAGTGGACATACATGGTGTTAGTAGATACAACAAAAACAATTTTGACACTGCCAAGATGCTTGCAGCCTCTGAAGGCTCCTTCCACAGTAAAGTACAGCAAAGCACAACCGTAATTTGGGAGACCACAGAGAAGGTGAAGCCCATGGTACAGAAGTTAAGAGTTTGTCTACCCAAGAATATCAGATTGGGAAAGAACCTGAGGTGCCCTTGGTACTTCAGCGGCCCTGTTTGGCTCATTACTGTGTAGCTCCAGGCCATAACTGAAACCAAACTACACATCAACGAGGGGCACTGACACATGACAGAAAATGCCTGAGGACTTGGACTTGTAACTAAGGCAGCAAATAAGAACTTCTGTACAACAGCTATTCCAGGAACTTGCTAGACTGGTTTTCATATTCTGCTCCTGCTCTGGACATTACAACAACTTAAAGAGAGGTTGTTGTTGTTGATGATGAATGGCATGCTGGTTTCAAGTACTTTTATGTATGGAAGACTAGAAACATTTTATGGAGCTGCAAATACACCAAAAATGTGACAGTACACAAAAAGCCATGAGACATGCACAAAAAAGACTCAACATATCTTTTTTTCTCTCACTTGGAGCAACTTTATAACTTTAGTACATTGCTGTAGCAAAATTCACTGAGGAACATTGTTTTCTGTCTCTGCTAGGGACTCATGGGAAAACTGCTCTGTCTGAAGTCCAAAGTACCTCTTCCAGTATTAAACTTCTTGGTCTATATTTTGACAGAGAATTGACATTTTCCTTCACTGTGTTCAAAACTCTCCACAATTTTGAAAGTACATCTGGTATTTGATACAGTCACACATTAATTTCTCTGACCTCACAACCAAGGAAAATAAATGCCCCATAACATACTAAAAGAGAAAATGCCACTCTTGGATAGCTGAAGTGTGCCTGTAAACTATTACTGGAACTACAGACACATTTTTTTTGGTTGGCTTAGCTACAGAGACCGGGGCTGAAGGCAGAATGAAGTCCCCAGGTATGTGCTTGCTCTGGCTTGCAACCAGGTAGGACATGTGGGTTTCACTGCAGAACTTTGCTCCCTCTCCTCAGCTCTGACCTGTTTTGGGCAGGGATGGACATTGGTGTGTGGAAGCAGGCTGTGCCAGGACAAGAAGCTGTGACAAGCCCTCAGTCCCTTCTGGCTGGGGATTGGCATCCTCAAGGGCCCCTGGTGTCACTCCTCCGCTGCCAAGTCTGAGCACCACATAAGCTGCTTGCTACCTCACTGCAAACAGCACCAATGGACAGAACCAAATGCATAAAAATCAAGATGCCTGATTCTGAAGTCTGGTTCAACTGCAGATTTGTTTTGTAACCTTGATTTACATCTGGAAAGATGCATTTTATCAGCTTCAGTCAGTCCTAGGTAAGCTAGGCAGCCCTGAGGACTCCTGCCATGGCTCTGTCCACTACAGCACTGCTCCTGCCTCTGAAAATGTCTCTGCTCAAGTGTGAATATGGTGCATAGGCAGCAATGCAGGTGTAAGTTGTATCTAATAATTAAAGAAAAAAATTGAATGACATATTAAGAGATCTACATGCACTAAATTATTTTTCTGTACTTAAGTAAAGACAAGTACATTTTTCGAAAAAAAATTCACATGGGTTTTACAATCACTCTTACATTAAATAATGTAGTTTGACCACACAAGTGAGTCGGGCAGTAAATGAAATTCACAGTAAATCCAGAGAGCAATTACTTGTTAACGCCTATTTATATGAGCTTAAAAATGTGTTGAAAATAAACATATTTGTTTTCATGTCCTACACAATTCATCTTGCCTTAAAAGCTTGGAATATAACAAAATTTCATAACAAGCCACCAGCACCCGTAAAGAAAAACAGTCTTATCGAGAGATAGCATCCTTTGCTACCAAGTCATATGTTTGGTCTTTTACACTCTCTAAGCCATTTTTGTGCTAAGAGAAAGAAAAACACCTGCAGCACTAGAAATTACAAATAAGACTGTCCTTTGAGCACTGAAATGAAGAGAAAATATTTCAAACTTGTTTCATATTGTCTTAATGAAGTGTGTTTTGTAATTCAAAATAATGATAAAAACGACACAGTTTAGGCTGAACACTGATTCCCAAAGATTACATCTGATTCTCAATTCCAACTCTGCAACCTTGGGAAATACAACTTAAACTTTTTACTTAGATCTCACTGTAAACTGCTCTATAATAGTTCACTTAGGATTCATTGATCTTACCAGTGTTTTGTGGTAATTAGCTGGACAAAACATACAGAAAAAATGAACAAAATCCCAAAATGATAGAACAAACTTTATCAAACTACACATATCTTCACTTTCAAAATTCTCTTCAAGACATTTCATCTTCTTAATAAAAAAACCCAGCCTTGACTTTGAATTCAAGGTTGATTGAATTTCGTCACACTCACAACATTCCAGATCCTGTTAATTCAAATTATTAATTGGCAGATAGCCAGAAGAAGCAGGGGAGGGAAAATCTAATTTGTCTATGTGCTTAGACAACCAAAAATTCCCTTTACAATTGCTTATCTCCGTATTTCCTCTGTTCATCTTCCAGAAAAGCAACAAAGTAAGAGCAGAAGCACTGCCTTAGTAGATGAGAATGAAGTGCCAAAGGTATAGTGCATTTCCCAACAACTGCAGAAACACACATTCTTGCCTTTTTTACCCTTCTTGTTTTCACTGCTGGTATTAGTAGTTATTTTTTAACTGCTGCACAATATGGCAAGTCCCTCTGGCAGGAGATGTAGAGCCCAAGCCTCTTTCCCAAAGAACTTCCATTAAAGCTCTTGACTAAGCCCATTGGAGCTATTAAAGTAAAGGATGAGACTTTATGGCTCTCAAGTGAAGCAGGGACATGTCAGTGATCCCAAGGTACTCCTCACTGCTTTCAGCTCTAAGGAAGGCACAGTTTACAAGGACAAAGAGGAGGGATGCAGGGGGATACATGTAAGCGCACAAAAACATGGGTTTATCCATTTTCTAAGCTCACTCTTTCTTATGTCACATCCCACAATTATTTTTGCCTTTTCTCATTTCTTTGTCATGCTTTTAAAACTTCATTATTTCTCCTTAGTTTTTGGGGTATTCAGAAAGAAGGTTATCTTTACACTGGGATGGCTGAAAATTTGCAGTTTTCTATTTCCAAGACACAGCTGACTAAACTTGGCAACATTTACAGTATCTGCTGAAATCAATACCTGACGTCCTCTACCTCAAGTAGCATTAATTAGATAACTGACAGTAAAATAAAAGAAAAAAAGAGAAAAAAAGAGAAAATTTAGGATCGATATGATGATTACTGTCATCTACCTACTTTCGATAGCAGTCACTTTTTACCACTACCATTGAAAGAGTGAATGGTTAAATCTGGAAATATTTGTAGCACAAAAAATACACAAAAATTCATTCTCAATTTTTACAGGTAATGTAGGCAATAGAAGATCTGGAGCTAAAAGCAGTATGTGAAATAAAATAATCTTTTAGGTTGGAAAAGACCTTTAGGATCATGAAGTCCAAGTGTACAATAATGGTCTTCATATGCCTTGTAATTTGTTCCTTGCTGAAACCCCTGTGGAGCCTGACGGCCAGAAGCTGGAAGCCTGAAGTGTCCCAGCTGTCACCACAGTGCAGGTGACCCCAGGAGGCTGCAGGACACTTATGGAATGGTAGAACTCCACTTTGGGGAGGTCAGCCATGGCTGGGCAGATTTAATTCAGCACTGTGGCCTCGCTGGCCAGGTTTTGCACTTCTTGCTGTATGGTCTGCAAAGCCTTTTGAACAAATGGTATTACAGACTTGGAATCTTATGTTGCTCTTCATTGTATTACTGCCATAGCCAGTGGGAATAAAATTGACTTCAGGAAACCAAAGGTCAACCTGCTGCAGTTTTTTTTCTTGCACATTACTGCTAATAAGAAGTTGTGTCAAACTGGAATTAACTTTAATTTGCAGGGATAGTGCTTCAATACCCCTTTTTGCAGTGTTGTTGCCATAGATACAAACAGCTGTATCTGACCAAAACTCACTCAACCATTTGTCTGTTTCACAGGGAAGGTGAGTTAGATTTGACTGTCTTTTATCAGCATGGACTATGATTAATAATCAAAAATGTAGCAAACATTCCCTTGTTACCATGTGCACTAGCACCAGTATTTGGGGGAGACACTCATATATGAAAGATATCTCAGCTGGAAGTTATGCTGTTATTTTCCAAAATCTGTATGCAAATTCAAAGCCATAATTTAGCCTTTAATGTAATCAAATACCCTTTAAATATGAGGGGAGTAAGTTTGTGTCAATACACTCAACATTCAATTAGAATCTTTCCAACGATAGCTCACCATTAATTACAGCACATAGAAAACCATCTTGCAATTGCTCCCTTCCTCCCAGTTCTTTGTGTATTCAGAAATACTTCAGCTGTCCTGCCAGCTCCAAGAGGTAAGTAATTTCACTTGGAAAAAAGAGGCACCCTGTCAGCCCTTTCCCAAGCCCTAGGCTTCTGCGAAATCCAGTTCTATCTGTACTACGTACAGTAAGCAACCACATCTTGCTTTAAATCTTGCCCTCATCCTTTTACCTCTGTTTCAGCTTGGTGGGCCTAATTTAAGTAGTGATTTACTAATTAGATGAAGAAGCATTAAAAATGCCTGCAAAACTAATCAGGAATCAAGTCCCAGTGACTACTTCACTTTCAATTGCCTAATTTCTGTAGCTGCCAGATCAAAGGTATTGCACATGGCACAGACTCAACAGCACAATTCAAACCTGAGGATGGATTATTGACAATTGAATATCACTGATGAGTAAACCAAAACTAAAAATGACAGCTTTTCAAATGTGCAGGGGAAGAAAGAGGTTCATAAGAATTCTCCTAATAGCCCAGTTCTTTTCTGCTTCCAGGTCTGTTTAGTTAACAATCACTGTACTGATCTAGTGTAATACAACTGGCGATGGAGGAACATAGTATCGACTGGTTTTATTCTAATACTGGGCTGAAAAGCCTGTTTAATTATGTAGAGATTATGCACCATCCACAGGAAATGACTGTTGTTTTCAAGTGTTTAATTATTATGGGAAAAAAGTAACAGTGCTTTTAAAGCAATGCCCAACAACTTCTTATATATTGCCTATTATCCATAAGGAAATGAGGTAATTCTAAGGGCAGAATGTTAATTTTTATCTGCTATATTAGTTAAAAATATTACATGGTAATGAAAAGCTATTCTGCATTGTTCAAAACTAAACTAAGAGTGGCCAAATTAATAGAACTGTTCAGATGACAAGGTGCAGTGTACGAGGATGTTTTATGTCTAGTTTTTAGGCCCAGGTAATATAAAACACAAGAGCAGGAAAATGTGATCACAGATGTATGAATTTATCTGTTTTATCAGTTCAGTTCTAGTTTAAAGCAGTTTAAATGAGCTTTGAAAATGAAAGGCGGTGGGAACAGATCAAATGGTGCAAGTGATTTGATTAGCTCCCTGCCAACCATCTCGGGCAGATTTAATTTGGAACGGCGTGGTCACGTCTGACTGTGGTAAACAGCTCTGCACCTGCCTTCCGAGGTGACACCTTCATAGGAGACTGAGAGCTGCTGGGTTTGTAAGGGCTTTAGGAAAATCATCCATTTTAAGCTTCTGGTATCTTCTCAAGACAAAATAAAAGTTCAATAAAGAGAATGATGCAAGTTTCCAGAATACTAAGAAATCCCACAGTGAATAAAATCTGCTGTGTAAGCTCTCTCCAAAGTCACTGAAAAGCATTATTACAATTATGTAAACAAGCCCTGGGGCTGACTTTAGTAGTTAACTCAAGCAACTGGGACAAAGCCACAGCAAAAACCATACACCTGAAAGATTTCATCAACAAATCCACTCCAGGAGTAACTGACTTGCCACAGTACCAGAAATTTCATTTCCTCCATCCCTGTAAAAACAAGGCCACTCCCAATTTGCCTTCTCTTTCAAAGGGACATACAATTCTCCTGCTGCATAGCAACAATGGTTTAAATCAATACAAAAGCAATCTCATTTGTCTCCAATATTCTTGTGTCAAAATATTAGGAACACAAAACATAATGATGCAGACCACTACCTATCCATGAGTTCTTAATGCTCATTCTCCTGTGAAATCCTAACCCCAACCAGACTGAAGAGTCAAGAGAAAACACGTGCCAAGAGACTAGACTCCAACAAAGCTGACATACTCTTTATCCAAGCTGCTGTATGCAAGGCAAGAGCATGCACTGGTTACAGGACAGATGACCGAAGCAAGAAGAGAGCTCTGAGAGACAAGGGACCACAAAAGCTTTGGGGAAAGATTGAAATAATATCCACAAATAAATGGAAACTCTGTGTAAGGAGATTTTGCAAAGTCCCAAAACACAATTTTGATGAAAAAAGTTTATATAAAGAAAGATGGTTAATTTATAGGAGGAAAAATAGGAAGAACAGCTGACAAATTTATATAAAACTGGCAATAGGCAGTAACAGCAGGCTTAATACCAAGGCTTTTTCCCTCATTTTTTTATTTTGGCCACATTAGCTAATCAAACATCTATGGAGAAGAGAAATTCATAGGATCTCCAGGCTTAGACCTCCCAGCCAGGGTTGTCAGACCATTCCCTCCTCCTCTTTCACTTAACTTCCCTGAGCCAAGTGCATCCACTGATTTCATTCCTCAGAGCACAATTTTCACATTCAAGGCACCACAAATAGCTTGGCTTCCTTAACTTTTGCTGTTCTGGCCTAGGGTTATTATTTTAAAACTGATAAAGTGTTTGTTACTTTTCTTTTTTTTAATGATCTTTGCATAATTTTAAACACATGCTTGATGGGGAGAATTTTCACTCTCTGAGCTTGCAAAGACTGTTTATATTAACAGGCTTCTGAAATGTTATCTAATTAAGGTAAATTCAAAAGATTTGGGCTTACTTTTAAGCAGATAATTTACAAAGACCTATCAGTTTCTAGAGAGAAATCAAATGCATGCATACATTACAAGGAAAAACAGCTTCTCCAGTTTACTACTAAACAATGATTTGTCAACTCAAACTATTTAAAACAGAGTCATCCAGCTATGATTAATAGCTTGACATAAACCTGGAGTTCTTTAAAAGAAGGAAATAAACAAAATATTGGAATGAAATAATTTATCTGGAAATGTTTGAGGCAATGTTTTGTGAAAACATGGCTGGAAAGACCTCATGTCATTTCAGATACTAAGTTTAGACCTAGCCAAATTTAACACAGCTGAACTTTTGACTTAAAAAATAAAGAATTTGCAAAAAAAAAGGCATGAAACTAGAAGTGCAAAATGAGGTTATTGTTCTAAAACCTGATGTAAAGTATTTTTAAACATGAGATTAATTTACATTCGAGGTCAAATTTTGAAGCAAATTACTGAGCCTTAAATGAGCAAAGATATTTAATATCTGTATTCATGGAATGGAATCACATAAGGAACAAGAAGACACACTGTTGTTTAAGGACATATTACATTGTTTATTCAAAAAGGTGCACTTCACCCTTCTTTCGTGCCAGTAAAAGAATTATTATTTTTGTATAATGATGCTCTGTTTTTAATATAGAGGAAAAGATTAATCTCAGTGTCAACTCTTTGCTATACCTTGACCTGGAACAGTATTTCTAAACTAGCAGTCCAGAAATTGCCAATAACTACTACGGTAGGAATATTTCTTCATACGGACTGCTGTTTTCCTAATATTATCAACTGCACCTAATGGGACATATTCTAAACACACATTTTGAGATAAACCACCAAAACCATGAGGTTTCCTTGATGCATTTTGCAGTTTCAAGAGGCAGAATTGGTTACCAAAGGCAAAATTGCACTATAAAGCTGTAAAATGCGACTGTAAATAAATGTCATGTTTTGCATATTATATATTTTTCATAAATGCCTATCTAGACAAAAGTATTACGAAATGTATGAGATACTATACATGTATAAAATTAAAATATTAAAGACACCTGAAATATAGTGTAAATAGTTCAGCATAAAAGTTAAAGCATTACTTGAAGGCCAGTGACCTAAAGGGAAGTTTTAATTGTTTTGGCTTTTTCTAGCATCTCACACGAAGCTAACCTCAGGTTTTGCTTGGCACTTTATAATTCAATGAAGAGAGAAAATGTCTAGCCAGAGTCCTGGACTCACTTCAATCAGTAAGAAAGATGCCAGTGGCCTCAAACCAGCTATTACTAAAAAGGATGAGTACACAGTACAAACTGTTCAAAGCATGGTATCATTGCCATTGTGTTTACAAAGAGTTCTCTGAGTCAGACTGGCATTCTTTTGTGTAGCAGAAAAACAAAAATATCTTATACTTTTAAAATTAGTTTTACAATGTTGAATGTAATCTTCCTTTAAACATACAAACTAAAAAAAAAAAAATTTTTTCTATCAAGGAATGTAAAAATGATTAAGGTGAATCATTATATCCAGAAACCTTGATTACAGGGAAAACTAAGTAGGGACTAGAGAGAAATTATTCTACATTTCCTTGATCAGAGATATACAATCACACTATAGATGAAGGCAGCTATGATTGATTATTCTGTTTATTAGGACTGCAAGCTGGTTAGATAAAAGGGAAAATTAATTTGTGCATGCATCAGTTGAACTAATCTTATTTAAACTGATTTAGGTTGACGATAAACACAATTCATGTTACAGACATTTGGGATGCTTGCTAAATCACATTGTAGCTCACAGAGCAACCAATAAAAAATGTTAACCATTTCAGATATAACAAAAATCACAAACCCACTTTGTTCTATCATGACGGAGATGCTCAGGAGAGTGCCTCCCCTGTTCCCCCAATATTCTCTGAGTAGGTGCCCAATCTCCATATTAACCCAATCTTCAGAACCATTTATTAGAAGATACAGCACTATATAACCCTGGCTAGCCATCTCACATGTGAAGGTCTGAACACAGCAGAGATTATTCAAAGGTTATGTGCAAGTCAATAAAAGACTATTTTGAGACCTACTGCACAAATGGTGGTACTGGTGTAAAACCAGGTGTGCTGCAGCTGTTTGCCTCTGCTCCTTACCTGGAGTTCACTGTCCCTGACAGCTGAACCAGAGCTACTGACTGATCTCTCATTGCATTCTTTAAAGTTAGAACTTCCTGGTCATTTACAGATACTTCACTAAGAGCTGGCTGGGAATGGACTTTGCACAAAAACAGGCAGGGGACTTGAGTGCTCTGCTTTTGCAGCTCAGGTGTGGGCTCTGTGATACCTTAAATCACCTCAGCTTTTTCTGTGCTCCAAATATGCCATTACAACAACTTTACTAATCACTGTATTCACATTTGTGAAAAAAATCAAGCTTGGACCAAAGGACCTCGATTATAAAGCCAAGTGTGAACCTGTGACCTCAGTGCATAAATAGAAACACAGTATCAGTGATGACCATGTTAGCAAATCCGTTTTGATTAATTATACCTGAAATATCTTCAGTTTACACCAAAGAACTACACTTAACTTTCACCACTACATTAAATAAACTTTTGAGAAAAAAAAAATTATTTCTCTTAATTTACAGCATTTAGTGTGATGACTAGACAGGAAAATACCAGGTCAAAATGTTCACAATCTGCTTGAAGATGGAATTTCTTCTGAAATTAACTGATGTTAATCTGTATATTGGGCATAAATTTTTAGCATGTACTATCTATATAACAGTATGTTTATCCATCAATTATATTCATCTTCCATTAAATCAAAGCAGTTCAGATAGGAACAAGGCAATACAAAAATGTAAATGGAAATACAGATCCTGTACATCTCCAAGGCTTAATTAACAACTTATTGAAAAAACAATTATATTACTTGTCCTGTTTCTGTGTGGGATGGCTGCATGAGACATTCAAATTATTCAGGAGCATGTTTAACTAGACTGCCTGTAGTAATTCCATTTCTACACCATGATGTGGTAAAATAATTCAGTTTAAAATAAAAGCTTTGTTTGAATCAACCTTTAAAAAGCAGAAAATCCTATTTGTCTTGAGAGGAAAACTGTCCCAGCTGTGTTTGGGAAGCAGCCAATTTACTGCACACACACAGCCCTTCATTAGAGGCAGGTCGCAGAAGGCACGGTGTCTCTGGAACGTGCTACACACACAGTGTGTGCACAGTGCCTGTCCAAAGGAACAAACACCTGAGCTTCCCAAGAGTGCTGCAGCCTAAGCTGAATTCACTGACCCGGGCATATCTCTGCAGCTCTGCCCAGAAAAGGTAAGGAGACTTTAGGTGGATAGTGATGCATTGTTGACCTGCGTGAAGTCTTTGCTGGGCAAACTCAGAGGAGCAGTTTTGGGCAAGGCACAGCTCCACTTCCCCTTCCTTGTGGCACGGTGATTGCTCATGAAGGTATGAACCTTTCACTGCAGCTGGCACTCCAGCTGAACTAAATATATACTTATTAATGACTGCAACAAAAATTGCCTTTTCCCACTTTGCATATCTCTTATTAGCACTTTCAAGTGACTGGCACAGTGAATGTGGTAGCATAATGTGCTGTGCAAATCAAATAGCAGAGTATGGGATTATCACAGTTCAGTCCTACAAGGCCTGAGCTATGCCTGAAATAATCACCAGCTTAGTTTAAAAATCAAAGGATAAGGCATTTTGCCACCTCATTTTGGAATGCTAGCATCCTCTTTACTATCATTGAAAACCTTCCTTGAAACCTCAGCTGTGTTAAAGATCAAAGATTAAAAAAAAAAGGCAGCACAATAATTTTATTCTACCAGCAGTAGTTTAAAACTGTACTGCGTAAGAGAAAGGCTCAAAGCAAGTATTTCAGAAGTTAGCCATGACTGGAATAGTAGTTTCATCTCTCTACCACAATGTAAAATACATGGGTTCATGTTCTAACTACATATACTTTTTTCTGACATAGTTGACAGCCCGAAAAGTACTAATTAACATTTCATTAATAAAATCAGAGTTCAGTTAACCATGATTCACCAAGTAGCAAGAGAAATACCAGGGAATATACAAATAAAACTGTACTTCAGCCATGAAACAGTTGCAAATTTAAAGAATGTTCATGTTCTTTTAAAATATGCTTATTTAAAAACCACTATTACAACAGTTAACTGTTTTTCAGTGAACAGTTATGATGCCATTAGACTTTTAAGAATAACCACTCCACAAATAGTTCATGTGTACACCCTCAGGTGCAATATTATTTGATGGCAGCATTTGAGGAACGATGTTAGAAAACAAAATCAATACAGAGTTTATTAATTAAACCTCAGAATTATAAAGGATATGGTTTAAACGCAGTTTGATTTTCTAGTCCATAAATCTAACTGACCAATAAAATTATTTGGTGGGATCAGGTGCCAATAGTAACTTTAGCTAACATACAGAAAGTCTCTGCACCCTATGCCTGTGCAATATCACTTATGAAGCTCTAAATAAATTGAAAAAAATCTTTAAAAATTAGTAACTGTAAAAAAATTATAAAAGCTGTTACAGAACAGTATGCATGGGGGTATTATGGTACTTTTCCAATTCATGCATTTGCAAGCAAACTTTTTGTTTATAATTTCTCTTCATTTCTTTGTATAAAATGCAGTTTTATACAAAGAAATTTGTATAAAAATTTTGTTTTGAAAGTTTGTTTTTATGCAAAAAGAAGATACGTATTTCCTCAAAATAAAGTATGTCGGTGCTAACTTATGGATAATGGAACATTCTTCTCAATCACACCAAATGAATGCTTCTGAAAAAATACTGTTCTGGAAACTTAAAAAAAAATAATGAGCATTTTCTTATATTAATCTGTGCCTCTGCACTTCTACCAACAGTCACAACTTGCACTACCACATTTCATTTGTGACACTCCTAAACTGCACTTATTCCAAGCTCTTTGAACAACAGAAATCTGTTGATATGCTGATACATTTGAAGTACTTCCTGATACATCCTATCCATTTTCTTCTTAAATTCAAAGTAACTAAACCATACAAGAAACATAAAACTAGGAAAAGGTGACCTGCTTCTTCCTAGGTATCATGTGCACACACCTACTTTTCCTACTTTTTCAAACTGAACTTCCCCAACCTTTCATTTTTGACATCTAATTTCGCCTCATCTCTTTGCTTTACTTTGCTTTTTACAAGGTTTTCTAGTCAAAATACTGTCATTCCCTGCGCATTCATACAACATATCCCACATGATCCTGATAAAGCTGACCTCTTACATTGTCACACCTATCATACCAACAACAGTTACCAATAGTTATTGTTCTAACTGCTGGGAACATCTCCACTAAAAGCCAGACAAAGGTATAGAAGATAGTACCCTACATTATTAGCACCATTATTCCTCAAAATTACTGATAATTCAGGATGTCAAGGTCTTGAATTCATATAGACAACATGCTAGCAGACCCCAGAAGGATATAGTCTTGCAATTTGAGATAAAGCAAACCACCAAACTGTATCAGAGAACTGGATCATCTGCTTAAGTATGTATTTGTGAAACATGAAAAGAACTGTGAATCTTATTCACCTGAGAGAAGTAAGCTAGAAATGCCATGTAGTCAGTAGTAATTCATCAGGCACTCCCAAATTTAATTGCTAGAATACATAGTGAATGCACAGGCCCAGCCCAGAGTGTAATTATAATTTTAGTATCTGAAACAGTTTAGTTAATAGCAAGCATGGAAGTTCATTAGGCTAGTAAACTAGGGAAAAAATCTGCACTTGGGAGAAAGTACAAGGGTAAAAATGTGGAGAGCTCTCCACCCCACTGCCACCAGGGACTAAAGGTAATGATTAAATAGCCCAAAAAAGGCAACCTGTGGCAAAAAAATCATACTCCCATTCTGGGTTAAGGGTGTAATTAGCTTGAAATACAAATTACACTTGAAAATCCAATGAAATTAATTCTAATAGGAAAATCTGGCTAACTGAAACAGCACAAGACCTCCAACTTGGGATTCATGTTTTAAAGGAATACAAACATGCTACACAAAACCCCCAAACAAGCAATATATACTTTCTTCTAAGTAGAAGAAAAGCATTTTTAGAGCTAAGGAGGCTGTTAGTAACCAAAATGAATGTTAAAAGACAACTTTAAATTAGTACACTGCAATAGTTTGTGCCTTAAGAGTCTTCAAAATGTTTGTGAGAGGATCATTTCAATGATACTAATTTTCAATACATTTTGGAGCACCAGAGAAGTTCAGTAAGATTGGTAGCATTTTCTGCTAATAGTTGAGAATGGTAAGCAGTGTAATCTCAGTAATTATAGAGCTCTATGCCATGACTAATGTCAAGCAAAATTACCATTGAACTTACAAAGGATAAATTCACTGGGAAATTACATGAACAAAACTGATGCCAGTCAACACCATTTTATAGAAATTTGCTAAATAAAATAGAGAATTTTATTTAATAATCTGATAAAGTGACAAACTGGTCAGCAGATGTTATTCCATAAATGAAACACACAGACTTTTGAACGGCATTTACCTTACAGCCACACAAAACTCAGAGTAAGAAATTATTATCAGTACCATCAAATGTGATTAAGATATACATATGAAAAAGTAGCTGTTACCAGGAAATAATAATTGAAAAAGTGCTCTACATTCCTCCAACAAAGTCATCCAGTACTCACTCAACTCTATTTAAGAGTATCATCAATGATACAGAAGTAAATACTGTTGATAGCAGTAATGGCACAAAAATCATCAAACTGGTCAGTAAAGGCAGCAGAATTGTTATCCAGAATAATATGGATTTCTTTGTACGATGGGGACAGTGTATTACAGTCAAGTGGACTTACATAGCTAGCAAGAAACAATGTAGGTAATACCCAGAAAATAGTGCACAGAAGCCACAGACTTACAAAACACATACAATCTTAATGGCACAGAAACAACTCAATACAAATGACAGTGAAGCCTGACAACAAAAGGGAGTAATAAACTTCCCACACATGTAAGTGCGTAAGACCAGAGATACTACTTTAGTCCACATCACTAGCAGTACTGGAGTAGTGAATACAGCTATATAGTGTCTGCACTGCTTTCCCAAAACGACAAAGATCTTGTTCTTTTTCCATTATTTACAAAAATAGAGGAAGAATTCTATACCTTCTTAACCAGAAGGTTAACCAGAATGCCCCACATGCTGCTATTAGCACAGAAACTCACGTGGAAAGACTGATCACAGCAGCAACTTGAAAATGTTGCAGAGAACCAATGAATGTTACATGAACAAGAAGCTGTCTCTAATCCACTGTAGGAGAATAGGATTGCTCAGACCTAAAGTTACAGCTTGGGCAGTACTGACAGTGGAGTAGGTACAGTGGCAAGACACATCTTACTGTTGACGTGTTTTAGGGTTACTTCCTACCACAGCAATTATTTAAGACCAAAGCCACTTAAAGAATTGTGCGGTACTTCTTTGTTTCGCTTCTTCAATCTGTATCTTAAAAACCAACCCTGAACAAATGCAGACTTTTTGTCAAATGCCTCTGCTCAAGAGAGCTGGATTGACACAGCCTTAAGTGACAACACTGGTAAGAGTCCATCATCACCTATGTGCACAGGACCTGACTGCCTGGGTGGCTTCACCAAGGCAAAACCTGACAGGACAGAAGTGGCACACCAGAGGTGAGCTCTTATTTGGCGATTCCTTTTGGCTTACCTGGTCCTGAGACCCTTGAGCTGCTGAATGCTGCTCCTCGCAGGCTGCTGTCAAGAGTCTGGGGGTTTGAGTTACCATGGAGATCACCGCATCTGACAGATGAGGGGGCTGCAACGAGAGACAGAGGCACCCATCAAACCAGCGTCCATCACCTCAGCAAAACACAAGCACTTGACTCCCTTTGCTTTTGGCCTTCACCAAGGTCCAAGCTCCCAGATTAGGAGCTTTAGCTAAACTCTAAGGGGAAAAAACCCAACCCATCACCTAAAGAATTAGAAAGGTGAGGGCAATCCCCAATGACACACAATATTTGAGCACTTTGCAAAGTGATGCACTTTTTCAGGAGCTTGGAAGGATCCTAATATACCATGAGCTTGACTCAAAAATTTTCCGCCCCTCTGGTCAAGTATACCAACAGCAAGCAGTTCACCCAGAACCACTGCTGAGCACAGGACTGAAACAGCAGTGCACTGCCTCAGAACAGTGGGACACACAAAAGTGCTCCCTCAGAGAGCCTCCAGTGGGAAACTGATTGAGCATCACCTATGTGCAAGAAATAAGTAGGCAAAAGAAGACACCTTCTTAAATGTTTTCGGAGCAAGGCTGAAGGCAAGCATTTATGAAAATCAAACATGAAAGACAGCCTGGCGTTCATCTGCAATAATAAACCTGTTTGGAGACTTTTCCAAGCCTGCCAACAAGCATGATGAGTAAATCTCATTTCTTATTTCCTTTGCCATTTGAGCACCACGTATATTGACTAGTTTCTTATTCTTCCATTTCAAGCCTTAAGTCTTAAAGGAATTTTGTCAATTTTTTAAAAAGGAAATTTGTCAATTTTTGTCTATATAATTTAATAATTAAATGCTGTAATGTGAAATGAGAAGTCATTGGAGACTTCTAAAATTAATTATCCTCTTCCACACAAATGTCTGACAGCTTTTAAAACTATTGCCCTGGTTTTGTCCGGGATAGAGTTCATTTTCTTCCCAGCAGCTGGTACAGTGCTGTATTTCAGACTCAGTATGACAGTAATGTTAGTAACACAGTGATGTTTTAGCTGTTGGTGAGCAGTGCTCCCACTAAATCAGGGATTTTCAGTTTCCCATGCTGTGCCAGTGAGCAGGTGCACAAGAAGCTGGTGGCAGCATGGCTGGGACAGCTGTCATGGTCTGGCCAATCCATGCCATACAATGTCACACCCAGTGTATGAACTGGGGGGAGCTGGCTGGGAGGGGCTGTTCACTGCCTGGGGCTGGGCAGAGCATCGGTCAGCAGGCAGTGAGCAATTGTATTGTGCACCACTTGTCCTTTTTGGGCTTTATTTGTCTCTCTTGGTTTGTTATCTCCCTTTTAGTCATCATTATCTTCATTAATATTATAATTAGCATTGTATTTTACTTATTAATTATTTATTTCCATTATTAAACTCATCTTATCTCAACACATGGGTTTTACTTTTTTTGGATTTTCCTCCCCATCCCATTGGGGTGAGTATGGGGATGGAGCGAGTGGCTGTGTGGTACTTAGTTACCAGCTGAAGTTAAACCACAACAACTATACATTAAGTATCATTTTATGATATAATCAATTTAATAGATAACATATTTAAACACAACATCAGGAAAAGCTTTCATAAATCCAATTCTAATTCTCAGTCTGCAGTACTACAACATGTTCTCATTTACTTCATTGTGACATAAATACACCATCTAACCAAATACAACTACTCACTTCAGAGAGTTACATCTATCCTAATCAAAGGTGAATGACTACACAAGGGACAACACTTGCCTACTGAAGCATCCCAAACTATTAGCAATACATCAGCTGGACATCCACAGTTTTTCTGAGTTAGTCTACTGAATGCATATAAATCTTCATCTATGTGGCTACATATCTAATCACCTGTCTAATTCTCAGATGGCATTCTGAGTTGACTGTTCTCACGTCTCCATCTCATCTTTCTTTTTTTTTTTAATTATAGAATCATTGACTGGTTGGGGTTTGAAGAGACTTAAAAATGATCTTGTTCCAACCCTCCTGCCATAGGCAGGGACACCTCCCTCTAGACCAAGCTGATCAAAGCCCCATCCAACCTGGCCTTGAGAACTGCCAGGGTTGCAGCATCAACAACTTGTCTCCCATCTCATTTTGCCTGTGAAGCATGTTATGTTTATGCAAAATACAATATACTCAAGAAGCATAACTGTGTGTAAATATAAAATCAGAAAATCCAAGCAACAATTAGAGGATTTCCCATGTCTTATGGGAAAATTGTTAAGATTATTATGATACTAAAATTATCTCTATTCAGTACACCTACATTATGCTGTGCAACAGTAATTAAGACATACTGAGGCTGCTTTCATGTCAAATACCAGGGAAATAACTAGCTCATCTGGAATGAAGGCTTCTGCAAGATTTATGGAGTTTAAAGGACACTGTAGAATACCAGATACTCCTACTGTAGCACTGTGGATGAATCAGGGTTATTGAAGAAATTCTATTAATGATTTCTGTCATAATTATACTCATAAACTGTTTGGATCATGTTTTCATTTGTTCTGTTTACAAATCTTATAAACTGGATCACAGGTGGTTTCTATCAGTGACAGAATCACTCAAAGGCTATTCATCTTGCCCCAGTGCTGGAGAGGCAGGAGGCAGCAGGGCAGGCAGCACTGGTAACACAGGCTGGAAGAGCTAATCACATCTTTTGGTAAGACCAGCTTTGGTTACCTTGCAAGACAACTTTTTGGCAAATACCAGCTCTCTACTGAAAAAGTGGAAATCAAAGTGAAAGAGACATATTAGAGGCGAAAAGATATGATTATTATAATTTTATTACCTGTAAGTGTCAGTGAAGCTTAAAAGTTGCATATATTTTCCTTATGATTGGGTGAGAACATACATGTATTGATGATTGCAATAATCATATGGTATCATATGGCCCTACCCACAATGTTTTACTCAACAACGAGAGTCTCTTCAAATCTGATTTCATACAGAAGTAAATACTAATATGAGCTTTGAAATAAACAGTAGGCAAAGACAAAAATGTTCTTTCAAACATTCATTTGTAATATTAGCATTACAACCTATAATTACTTACAGAAGGATAAGGTCTTCACAATTTACAAAGAAATTGAAAAATAATCCATCACCAGAGATCACAGAATACAGCTGCAAAAGCGATTAGAATAGGATAGAAAGTACTTTAATATGAAATATCTGAAGAGTTCCACTGGTATAGTTTATAACCAAATAAAAAAAGAAAAAAAAGAAAAAAAGAAAAAAAGAGTCAGATGACCTAATTACAGCACCTAAGTATTTTCACAGGGAGAATATACTAAGTACCAACTGGCTTGTTAGTCTAGCAAATAGTTTGCAGAAAACAAATCAACATCTGGAAGCTGACAAGAAATTCAAATGAGAAATAAAGCACACCATCACCTGTGCATCACCTAAAGCTTTCCATCACCTGTGACTAACCATTAGCGCAACTATCCAAAGGAGAATGCAGAGATTCTCCATTTGTTGATGCCAAGCTTTAGTGGAACTTTCACAGAAGATGAATTTTTGTGAAAACACAAGACATCCTGCAGTCATACAAAAGTTACTCTGTTTCATACAGATAGACCAAGTCTGCAATACAGAGAAAGGGCGATTCGGTGCTGTAGCCATCCTTTCCTGCTCATAAATTAAATATATTATGATGAAAACCAATTGCCTGGTTTTGTAACTAAAGCACTGGGTGGTGATGAGCACTGTGCATGCTGAGCTGCTGGTGCCAGCAAATATTTACTGACATACATGTGCATACATACACAGATATATAGTGAGAGAGGGAGTGAGCCATGTGGAGTCACACAACTATTGCCATCCTTCCAGAGACAGGTGGACTAAATTCTGCTGCAATAATACTCTGACTTCTAGTTTAGGAAGCTTACTCTGTCCTCTGTGAGCTGAAAGGACTCAGTCACAGGAGAGTGGTAGCAGGAGCTTTCTTCACAAGGGTCACTTGGGGCATCAGTCAGATGACTGAAGGCAGGCAATACAAATGATGCTCTCTGAATCTGTGCATGGAGCAATAAATACAGTGCTTCACATTATTAACTACTTGCCAGTCCCATCCCTGTGGACAGTAAGCTTTCTGGGCAGAAAAACCTTCTTAGTGGGGTATTTCAGTGGGTTAGCCAAGCAGTTCCCCACCTCAGCTAACATCCAGGAGTTACAGCTGTTGCTTACAGCTCCCGCCCTGCAACAGCAGCCTCACTCTGGGCACACAGCTAACATGGGCTTCTTGCAAAGGGACAAAGGAAGAAGAAAAGAAAATAAAACCAAGTTATGGCCTAAAGGTTACACTGGTGTCACAGTGAGCAAGCTTAAAAATTTTGCCCCTTTAGCAAAGGATAGGAAAGTTATTGGATGTCTTAATTTAGCTAGCATTGGTGCTGCTGCTAATCTGTGCCTTGGGCTGCTAAGTGTCATGAAATGTAACCATGTTTAAATATCAATCAGAAACAAAAGTTTAAAAAATTCTTTCCTTTTTTTACTGATTGTACATCTGGTACACAAGGTTTGACTTTGGATTTGCACTATGTTTGAAAACACATTAGTTCAACCTATGCAAACACTTTCATTGATCTCCTTATCTCTCAGCTCCTCCATTGGACACAATCTCTGTGAAGTAAAACCATGGAAAACCATGGCACCACCTCCCATGTGGGCAGCTGATGAATGAAGTAAGTCACCAACCCCCTGTGGCTGTCCCCAGTGCCAGCTTAACTTAAAGAGAAGCACTGAGGCCTTTCCTGCCCTGGCCAGGGCAGGGCAGAGGACAAGCCCCGTGTCAGGGACAAACTGCACAGCAACGTTTGCACTGAGAAGTCAATGAAGGGATGTTCCTTAAGGGAGGGCTGAAATTGGTGCTGCCCTTAGTGGGCCACAGACCAAACAGCGCATTTATCCTCTGCTTCACATGTAGATTTCCTTGTGCAGGCACCTGAGGGACTTTAGGAAACTGAAACCGGGGGCCAAATTTATAGGAGGCACTTGAAATTACTGGCTGGGCAGGTGGCTGGGGTAAGGGCACATAAATAGTACAGCAGTTTTACTCTAAACTTGGAAAAATCAGTCATATAATTTTGGAAGATTTTTTAGTGAATTCTACTCAATTCCTCTAAATACATTTAGCTGCTCAATATTTTTCCAATCTGATTTCTGTTTAAGTACTATTTCTGCATAGTTTCAGATAAATAATTCCATTTCTTTTTACTAAACAATACAGAGGAGGAGAAACCAAACTAGTGCCATTTCTATCATGTTTCAGCATATTTCTCTTAACTTTTTCATAATGAAAAAAACATTAACTGGGTAACTAATTTATTATCCCACTCCCTTCTGGCCTTTAAAGGCACAGGAAAGTTTAAATGCTAAATAGGCAATCTTCAAAAGACACTGAATTACAAAAGCAGATATTGCATTATATCTCTGGGAAAGAAATGCAGGATACCTAGTGCACAATATTTTGCTTTCTTTGAAATTGACAAACAGCTTCAATATTTTCAAACTACCCCTGGTGGACTATACTATACTATACTATATGGAAGTATACCACAACTATATAAAACATTCTAACTGGACATCAATAATTATGCAACCCTTCTGCAAAAAATAACCAAAAATTAATTTCCTAAAGCAATTCCTAAAAAGTGTACAAGTCAGTGAAGAGAAATTTTCAACATTTGCCAAACTCCTGATGATGTGCTGGGGTTTCAGTTTCTTTATGGATTAACATAAGGTATAAATATAATCACAGCAGAATAATCAGAGCTGTGGCTCCCATGGGGCATGATCAGCAATTAGTGTGTACAAGGATCGTAGATAACACTGCAGACACACAGAGCAGAAACCAGGACCATCATTTACAGCACAACACAACACAACGTGCTGGGTTTCTCTATCATGTTTCCAATGACTACCTATGCACTGGAACTGCAATCTCTGTTCAGAAAAACCCACACAATCTCTGAATATTAATGAATTTGCCCTAAGGTCTTATAGAGTAAATAAACACCAGTTTATGTCTTGCTATGACAAAAAATGCCCTCTGTAGACACTTATGTATCTATTATTGCCCCACAGCCACTTCCTCTAAAGGAAGCTATGAGAGATTTTTTATTTTAAATATACCATAGATGAATGCCCAGATTTGAGAAAGTAAAGTCACAAGTCAGTTAAAAATCTGAAAATCAATGTTGAAATAAATATTCGTTATAGTACTAGTGCAAAAATCTTCCCCATGGTAATATCTAAGCCAAAGCAACAAAAATACCCTCAGAAATAACCCACATCTTCCCACAAAAACTTAAAATGCTTAAGCCTTGAAAGCCTCTCCTCAGGTGCAATTCACAGAGCCTGGGCTGCCCCTTTGAAGCAAGTCTCTCAAGGGAAAACAAAACAGCAGGTGGGAACTCTTCTCATGTTTCATCTTAACTAACTCTGTCGAAGCTAGTGGACATATGAAATTAAGAATTTCAGAAGCATTGTCTTGTTAACTTGGCTATATTATGCTACCCCTTTTACACAGGTCACTCCCAAGACAAATTAACTCTTAGCAGCCCAAGCAGTGACTCAATCCAGCCAGTCTTGGAGCCAGACTGGAACTGACAGCATCAATTCTCAAAATCATTTACCACTGTCAGCACTTTGCCTGTACAGACACTTTGACAGCTTCAGCTTTTTTCTGCTTCAGCTGTGTATTTGAGTGTAGAAGATATTTTCTCTACAATGTGTAATAGTGTCACAGCAGATACATGAGTTATCCACCATTATTTAGTAGGCCAGAACTTTCAGTGGATTTATGAAAAGCTTAGCTGTCAGCAACCAAACCCGGTACCAAGACTGGAAATGCTTACTTACTGTAAGAGGACTTTTTGCAGTATGTGGACAGATTCATGGGTGCTGTGGCCAACAACACAGCAATTCTGATACTCTTTTTATCAGAAAGATATGTGAGTATCAAATAGCACAAGATTTATTTTACCAACCCTCAGGCAAACCAAATGTAATTTTTCTAATTAACAAGTCCAGATTTCAAAAAAACCAAACCCCCAAACTTCTCTCTTGACAGTAACTCATGAGATTTCTGCTGAACTTTTTAAACATGAAAGAAAACCCACAGTCTAGGACTGTTGTGATGAAACATAAAGAAAGGAGTTTAATTATTAATTTTGTGATAGTGCAGGCAGGTGGGAAAGAATTATCCCTTTCAGAAGCATTGAACTGTAATACTCTCATTTGCCTATTTAGCTCTACCTCAGGCAAAAGCACAGAGGAAGAAACAGGAAAGAAGAAATGCAGCCTCCTCTGCACTGCCCTCACAGTCACCATTACTAGATTTAAAAGTGAGTGCCAGCTTATAAAGAAAACCACACAATTTTGGTTAATTCATGTAACTTTTGCCCTGAGTAGATCCATCAGCCTAACCTAAGAAATTAACTTTCAAGTCTTTGGCCTGTTGTTGCACAAATACTGCACTGCTTTCAGCATGCACATCTTGGAGGTGCCCAACTGCAGAGCACTACAGTGAAAGGATTTGCTTTCCCACGTCTGAATGACCCAAAGCCTGTAGAGTTTTCCCAAGGTGCATCAGTAATGTGAATTGCAGCCCACAGCAAAGATAGAGCCAGTACAACTCTCTTAAACAAGGTTTAATATGTGTAGCCAATATAATCAGTTTTGTTTCGGGTTAGCTGTAGTGTCCAAGAGATTTTGAAGGTGGGATACCATGGGCACCATGGTAATACAATCTTGATGTTGCAGAGGCATCAATAAACACTGCAAGGTCAGGCTTTAGGAGAAATTACTACAATCAACTTTGGAGGAGCAGAGATGGCAGGCGCTTTGGACATGTGGCATGGCTTCAGAGAAGCAGCTTGCCCCTAAAAGACCTTTTGAAACTTCATCTTGGGTGGAACCTCAGCTACACATCACTGTAACAAGATGTATATATATGTGATAATTAATATATTTAAGTCACATTTTTCCCCTTACATTATAGCAATTGTACGAAATGCTCTAGGCTAGAAGTTGCTGAATCAGGAAATGGATCAGAAGTGAACTAAAATGCCTTTCTGGTTATTGATTCCTGCTCTCTGTTTCATGTCAGTTTCCTAGAATCCATCCAACACAAGCACGAAAGGGTAATGAGTTTCTGAACCACACTCTAATAGTGCACACTGCATCAAAGCTTTCAGTAATTGCCTGGATGCTGCTTCCCAGCAGTACTAAACAACTTAAATATAATTAGCTGGAAGCCCTATGGGCTTCATTTCCCCACTGGAACACCTCTTACACTAATCCATTTATCAGGCTGACAGATGACTGAATCACTGGCACTATGGACCCATTCTACTAATAATATTTCTCAAGACCACATTCTGGTTTGTGCTTTATCAGGTACATTTTTGCAAAGGAAAAACCAGTGTTAAGAGTGGGGAGAGAAGCACACATATAACATACTCATCTCTTCCCAGTATTGACCAATGTTATTTGTTTGTATAAAATAAGTATAAAATGCTGGAGCTATCAGGCAGAAAATGAAAACTAAATGTATGCATTATGGAACTACATGATGCCAAAAATAATAGGGAAACACAAAAACATTGAAAAGACTTTTGGAAGTTTTCCAGCCATTCTGAAGGTTCAAGAGAAGTTTGCATAAGAGGACAATTTTCAGCATATCCCCCTGAGGATGGCCCGAGTACAGCTGTCAAGCTAAAATTTCCTCATACTACTTACTTCTTGTACATCTTTCTGAACAATAGGTGACAAAAGACATTTTAAAGCTGTCTAGAGTTACACTGAATAGACATGTACTTAACATCATGCTGCCACGAATCTATACACTTTGCAAGCTGTACAAAAGTACACAAAAGTACAAAAAATGTTTATTTAATTTCTTGGGCAGAATTTTCTAATGTTGTAATGAAAGCCATTTTAGCCCCATGACTTTTATTTCCAGACAGATTTCAGTAAATGGACCTCTGCAGAGGCTGAAATTATGGGGAGCCAAGGTCTTCCAAACTGCCACACTGTGGAAATGAAGTAATTGTAAAAATGCTAAATTCTCATCAAATTATTTTAAATTATTAAAAAATTTACTCTAGGATGTTATATGCTTATGCTTCCTTTCTAAGAAGTTGTGGGACAGAAAACAAAAAGTGACAAAGCTGGTAATGACCAGTAAGAAAGAGGGTTTTAAAAGGTGCTCTTCTTCTAGGTCCATTATATTGTGGTCAATAATCCAAATTCTGGCTTGGAATCACAGAATGCAGCTAGAGTAGTAGCATTGTTTCATTGTTTATTTCCTCTGGATGTTCTCATCATGGACATAGAAAATACTGATGTTAAAAAACAATAAAACAAGAAGCTTGTACTTCTTGTACTCTACATGAGCCTAAACAATACACTTGTAGTAAAGCCAACAGCCAACATATAAAAATTCTCTTAAAAGTAGTACCACAAGTTATAGTTAACTCGTGGACATCAGTCTGAATTTAAAGAGTGAATAGAAAAGCTACACTTGAACTTTTAACAATGAAATAGATAAGTAAAATATATTCAGTGATGTAAACTGACTTAGCTGGTGAATCAAGCAGCAGCAGCAGGATGAAGTACAGCCAGCAGTTCTTGGGAGCAGCACCAACCACCTCAGAACAAGGCCAAAAAGAACAGCAGCTACTTGGACATTACTTGATTTTCAAAAATGCAATCACAGGTCTTTACACCACCTGGTAAAGTACTAAGCAGGTTATTAAATACTGAGCTGTTTGAGATTTCTTCATGTGAACCCCAGAGCAGAAATTTCAGTTTCCCATGAACTCTCCACCCACTCCCTCCCTCCGGCCTGAAACTGGAAAACTCATCCCAGAGACGCTGACACTTGCACATCAGCCAGTCAACTTGCCTGTCGCTCAAAGACAGCCTCTTCCTTCCCAGCCTCATCTTCTCTGTTTAGTGTATTTTCTCCTCCCACAAAGGGCAGACAGTATCCTGAGCAAGGGTTGCCCCAAACCATACAAACCTCAACACTTGTCAGTCACACTTTCACATGAAATGCAGAATTTCACACTCCTGTTAACACATACTCCTTTGAAATGCAGTGGTACTGAGCAGAGCAAACATCAGATTTAATCAAAAGAACATTCTGCAGTAAAAAGTGTAAAATAAATCTTCTCTTGTTTTTAGTCATCTTTAATAAAATAGATCATGGTCTTGAATTTCCTAACTCGGAAACTGTCTTTGCCAGGCAAAGAACAAAACATTGGCTTCATTTGTGTGCTTTATGAAGAAACTTGCTATACTGTCAGTGAAGCTGAATTTCCTGGGTACTAACTCTGAGACAACTTTTATATTTGAAGTAAATAGTATCTCTTTAAAGCACTGTCAAAATTACTACATATACAGATTGTTCCCTGTAAATCGGGGGCAAATGTACAGCAGCTTTATATTTAAATAGTTGCACTGAATTCTCAAGGTCTTTTAATAGAGGCAGCAAAGAAGAGTTTGAGGAAAAGAGGAATCATCTAAGAACGAAACAGCTGGAGCCACAGTCCCTAACATCCACACTTTGTATGGTAGGAAGTGAACACTTGGAAGGACATGCCATGTTAAGCAGTCAAACGCAAAAATGCAGAGCATTTTAGGGGTGCAAATAAATCCCTGTTCTAAAAAGCATGACAGATGTGACCTAACACATTGATCTACAAAAGGAGCACCCTTTGTAATATGTATTTGAAAAATTATTTTTATATTCAGCAATTATTGTCTTTAGCATTGGAAAGATAATGAATTTTATTGCAAGACAATTTCTGTGCAGTCTCTACTTTTGGACTCCTGACTAGATCAAACCTAGAATAGCCATAATTAACCCCAAAGCTGGGCCTGCTTCGACCTGGGTGTTGGACCTTCTAAAGTCCTAAATTATCATAGGATCCTACAGTAAGAATCTCTCCATACTAAAATTACATATTATTGTTGTGCTATTTACATAGAAAACAGGGAGTTTAATAAAAAACATCAAGGCACCAACTTGCATATTGAATCCAGACAGATCCAAGGTCTTAAAGGTACCAAATGTGAGGCATTCCTTCTGATCATATAAAGCTTATGCTGGTTAAGCTACTATAACAAAGCTAAGACTGATGATTAAAGATACAGAATGCTTTTGTTACACTGCAGATTCTCTTTCAACATTACCTTTTCCTTTTACCTAAATCATTGTAGAGATATAGGAATAAAAACTATTTATATTAAATTAAATTACAGTTTAATGGTATGTATGTGAATTTTAATCTACCCCAAATTAAAATGCAGGACAGATTAGGTTATACTGTCTGGATATGAAAAATGCAGCTGAGAATACCGGCTAGAGAAATACACTAAAGGAAAAAAAAGAGCAGGAACATGAAATCATCTGCAGTAAACATGGCTGTGAAAAAACTGAGCATTTCAAAAGACGTGGATGAAGTAACAGATCAATGAATATCACACAGACTTGGTGGTAAAGAGCACTCATCTGAGGAACTCAGTACTTGGACTTGGTCAGTAACACAGGTAATTTCAACACATTGAAACTTTTCAATAAAGTATTTTAAGAGTCAGCAGCAGAAGTGAAATTTCAGGGGAAAAAACCTTCAAAATCACCACCTGCATGTTATAGGAAATAACTTTGATACATTTTGGTCCTGTTGATTTGTTACTCTGATTAACCTGATGGTTGATAGCAGCTGTCTCATCATTATATGCCATCTAGGAGCAAATGGGTGGGCATTAATTAGTCAACTTGTTGAGGAGAGAGAAGGACTTTTGAATTGCAGAAAACTGCAAACTTAAGTTGCTTTCCTTCTCCCTGAAGCTTCCTCAGCCTTGCTACTCCAGCATTAGGGTCCAAAGGCACTGATCCTGTTGCTGTAAATGTCATTTCTTGAAAACTTGCAAGGACCTTCCAAGGACCTCAAAACTGGAAAGGGGAAAAAGCTTTTTTACCTCCATCAGTGTGAAGTATCCCCCAGCATTTAATGTTTACCTGTGCATTAATGTTATTAAATAAACACATTTAGGTCTGTTCAATGAATAGTAGGTCTGTTTTTTGAAGTGCTAACTAATAAATAAGGAACACCTGAAAGTCATACAGATCAGGACAATAATTCAAATTGCAATGCAGACTATTCATATTTGTGCATATATGTGCATGCCCTAATACAGTACTACACCTTCATGTACATTTTATATCACTGAACTTTATGCAGACAGTATGTGATGCTACTTTTAGTCAGCATTAAAAGGTGATTTTTCCCAGGGTCTCAGAAGTACAATTGCCATTGACTTCAAAACAAAAGGGAAGTAGCCTGCAGTTCTGGAAACCCATCAGATGAAACCCATTTTCATCTTGTGAGCTAAACTCTCCTTCTGCAAATTGAGAAAACTATGAAAAATGAGAACAAGTATTTGCACAGGAAGATAGCTAGTTTTATTTGCTGTAATAAATGAAAAAGATCCTTTTTATATGATGACAGAACATGTCAGGGATGTTCATGCCATTTAACTTTGATTCCAATTTATGTATATGGATGCTGATGCCTAAAGCTGGGTATGAATATTCAGTCTGCATTATAATAAGTGGTTTTCATGTATTACATTAGCAGGAAAAGAAGGACCTAACAGCAAAAGGCTCACTGAAGTAAAAGAATAATTATAGCAATGATAGAAGCAAAAAAAAGATCATTAAGAGACCTTCTGCATCTCAGTTTACAGATTTTGTTTACATTAAAGTGTTTTAGTGAGGTGTTAAGTCACTTTTTGCCCCGGCCTTTGAAATGATTTAGGAAAATTCTGTGGCAAAAGCTTAGAGGCTTAGAAGCTTGGCTTAGAAATTTTGGGGGACAGGTATGAAAAATTTAATTTTCATCAGGGTAAGTCTAGGTATATTCTCCATTCTATCTAGTGTAGTGTGCAATTTCAGTCTGTCATTATGCTTCTTGTTCTGAGTGAAGCTTCGCTGGTGTAGCATTATTCCCTTGTTCCTCGTAATCACTCTTCCCTTACATTCCTGCTGAACATGGCTGTCTCTCAGTGTCTGTGGAATAACTGCTCATGTCCAAAAGATTCGTATTAAAGAGTTCAGAGAGTTAGTGTTAAAAAGTGTTCAAACTAAGCTAGATTATAGTGAGTGAATCAGGTTAGAGAGTGACTACATGATCAACCAAATCTCGTGGGAGCTACACTGAACAGTTTCGAACAGTGGGGGACGGGAGCCTATTCAGCCAGTTCAGCTGCTGCCAGAATAACATGTGGGAGAAATGCTTTCATGCTTAGCTTTTCTTCCTGTCTTTGCTTTTCCCAATATCTAGGATCCTGAAATTTTTACTCCTGATTCAGGCTACCAAGCTTCCTCAAAACAATTTTTCTCCAGCAGAACCTGTGTTCAGACTTGCAAGGCACATCCACATGGTAGGCAAAAAAACCCACCCAAACTAAATGTGTCCCACCACCCTCCCCCCACCACCACCTCAGT